>BLKR01001325.1:0-307027 GCA_011170035.1 Teleogryllus occipitalis | reverse complement strand
ACAAACTTGTAAGGTATGAAGAGGGATCGGTGAAGATGTGATAAATATCACTTCCGAAGATGAATATCACTTCACCTCAAAGAACATGTGGTGGGAAATTTCATATAACGAGACATTTGCCCCTAATATGTAGACAATTCATCACACATTGATATTCGGCAGGTCACCAACTGATGCAGTGAAAGGGTATTCGTTTACCGGTTTTTGCAATTACAAGTGAAATGTAATTTTTTATCAACACACTTGTGCCGATCAGATGGTGTCTGTTTATAAAACGTTCATAATGTTATAACTGCAGTACCTTTTCTGTAGGTAATCGAGTGTTAATACGACAGAGAATATTTTTCCCCGCTACATTTATTAATGACGACAATTCTGTATAGGGTAGAATGGGAAATTGATGGTGAGAACTATACAATAGAAGTAGAATATGGTGATAATCATACGCTTGAAGTGTACCAATAATAAGTAAAACTGTAGCTGACAGGATTGGTGGCAATATTGTTATTGATGTATTCGATTGAAAATGAACGCCACCCCACAATTAGTATGTAAAGTCAAGTCTCGGTCGGGTGGTGTCAAATAGCGTTCGGAACATAAGCGTTACAATCGAGACTGAAGACAATAGTACGATGGCAATTAGCGTCGCCGCGACAATATAAGGAAATGCATTCTGCGATTAAAACAGAAACAGGTGATTCGTAAGTTTGGAAACAAACGGTAAAAGTCTGTTATTTTATACTTTCTATGGAGAATAACCCTTTGAGCGAGATCACTAAGTACTTAAAATAAAAGCAGTATCTGAAAAGAAATAATCTGAAAAATACTTGCGTATCACGCCCTCTTAGGCACGGCTTTGCGTATTTAGAAAGAAAATAAATGATAGAGGGGTAAGGAGATTGGAATGCGAGACACGGCGGTAAGAGCTGTAAGCGAAAGACAGAAAATAATAGTTAAAGTAATTCTTATATTCATGTTAGAGCAAATATAATATTAATTTATAGTTTTACGTTATTGGTAAATTTATGTTCTCTCCGGAGCGGTATAACAAAATTAATCAACATTTTAGAAAATTTATTAATATCTTAACTTGAACGAAAATAACTTATGGTGGAATTATGGGTCAACGATAAATAAAACTAGTTATAAACAATATTTTGTTAGGCATCACCATGACATTTCCAACCTGATGATCAATAGCTGCACAACTTTGTGCAGCGAGAAAGGCGACAGAGAAAGTGAGAGTGACGCGCACTCGGAAAGCCTACTGATTAGCGCTATGACGTCATATTCGGTGAGGCAATTTGCGGTCTAAGCCAATATGACCATATTACACCATACCAAAGCCAATCTACGTGTTTAAGACTACAGTGAGTAGCCAACGGTACTACCGTATGTTCGAGACGAATATTCACAATTATTGAATTCCGGAAAATGGGGCAGTAATAATCATATATTTCGAATTGCGTTTCTTACTTTCGTTTGAAAAGAATGTAATTTATAATTTTAAGTTAGTTCTATCAAGTTTAGATGGTTGTATTCGCAATGTGGTTGACAACACATGTACAAAAGTTAAAGTAATGATAAAACGGCAGACACGTATGAATTATTAATAAATAACTTCATATATTTTATATTCACAAGTTAAGATCTTACACAGATCCGCACATTTATTTATCTGGATGTTTACAGCTAAATATATAATAAATATCAGTTAATAGTAATTTTTCTCGAATATGATTTGAACATTGACTGCACTAAAATAAAAATAAAACTTAAATTGAAATAGTAGATTGCATTTACCAAGAAAACTAGTTAATTCTATGTGTTCAATGTAGAATCATTCCATGTATACGATATGCTACTTCTTTATATCCATGGAATTTAAAACGTACATTCATAAATCCTTTCTAAAATAAAGTAATATCTATTCAAAACCGTACCTCCATTTCCTATTAATAATTAAACACGTCTTTATCTTCCGTTGTATGATGAACATTCCTGCGTGAAGCACGTAAACAAAACACGGTCAGTTCGAGGATTCGTTATGCAGACGCGCTTTTCCACACAGCAGGAATAAACATAAAGCAGCGTGGCGAGTAAAAGCACACATAAAAATTCGCATTTCGCACGTCAGTCACGTCTATTTTCGCTACGCGTCCAAAAGACATAAATGCCACATTTCAAGAGAAAAAGGAAAGCCGAATTTCTTTGACATTCACTGTGTGTAGAAAGTTTACAATTGGAAAGGAAATCTGATTTACAGAAAGGAAATGTAAACCTAGAAGAGAGACTAAGTCGAATCATTGGATCATTCTCAAAAAATGTTTTACTCTTGGTTTTTTGTTAAAAAATATTCAAGACAAAGTGATATCCGAATGTAACATAAATCCTTAGGCCAAAAATAACATTTTGTTGTCAAATATCACATAAAATAACTCAATAATATTTTTAGTTTCACTCTATGGACCTTGAGACGCTACCTTTCAAGATTCTAGCGTTGTATTTCCCTGATTGGTTCGTGTAGATCAATGGGTCTCAACGGGGTCGGTATCGACCTTCTACGGGTCAATGAAAGTTTTTCAGGGGGTCAATGACGGCCAAGGGATGGGGGGTGGAAAGCCGATTATACACCGGTGACTGATTGTTATAACTAAGATGTGATTGATTAAAAAGAAATAAAACTGAAATTGGTAATTAAATGTTTTCATATATAAAGCTTTAAAATGTAATAATACTTGTTTATATTTATAAACATGTAAAATTGCAATTGTATAAGAAATGACATAAATATAATAAACATTTTTTTCAAAACTTTAATTAATTTTCTTTGTCTTATTGTTATCGAATCATTTATGTGCAATAATTTTTGTAATGATTATGTTGTATGCTGTACATAATTCCAAATATTCAGAGGGTCGATGAAACAAAGCATTCTTTTAAAAGACGTTGAGAACAGAAAGAGTTCCCTAGTATAGATCCTTGAAAGTTGTTATCCCAAAATCTGGGAGAGTCATCTTCTAAGTTACTATTTTCTCCAACTTCTCGCATGGACAAATATAATTATATTTGCCCTGAAACATGTTCACATAAACAATTACTTATTAACAATATGAGTAGAATAACGTTTTCACTTAGTACCATGAACATGATTTCTTCTCCCAGGGATTATTTTGCTGGCCAACGAATCAAATAGTTGTGCGTGTACGCGATCCAATTCTGCGAGAGTGATGTACAGCTCCGTTAATCCGCCGCAGAGCTCCTCGACAGAGAGCGCACCCTTCCTCCGGCGCTCGGCGCGCACGGGGCGGGCGAAGGATCTGTGTGCAGAGGCGGGCGGGGTGGGCGGTCGTACATTGTGGGGGCGGGGTGCAGCCAGGCGGGCGCCCCGCACGGATGACTTCGCTTCGGAGGCGGTCGTCCTAAAAGGACGGCGCCGTCCCGGCCGACGCCGGGCGCGAGGGCGGGCGAAGCAACGACCGGCGCGGAGGCGAGGGACCAGGGACGAGAGACGAGGGGCGAGTGGCGTGGGCTTGTGGCGAGGAGCGGGGACGGAGGGCAGGGGGCGTGAGGGCGAGCGACGGTCGGGGGCGAGGAGCGGGTGAGGCGGGTGGGTGGTGGGCGGGGGACAAGAGGCGAGGAGCGTGAGGTGTGGGGCGTGGAGTGGATGGCGTTGGGCGAGGGGCGAGGCGAGAACGCGCCAATTCGGTCGTCGGCGCTGAACGGTTACGCGTAGGCACTTGAGGGGAAACGACCTTTCGTTTCGACGACGGCGCACGGGCGCTGAATGAGGAATGCCCCAAAAAGGGGTTGGAAGGGGAGAAAAAGAGAGAAAGGGAGGCAGGTGGATGGAGATAGAGGAAATGAAAAGAGAACATAATCACCATAATAAACATATCGGGGTGAAATCGAGAGAAAGTAGCAGAAGAAAGAAAACTGCGGTAAAGTAGTCAACAAAACACTGAAGGATAGGTAGAGAGAAAATTACGGAGAGTTAGATATAAGAGACTGGACTGATAAAATATTTAAACAATAGTCAGAAATGAAAAGAAAGACCGAGATTAAAAAGGAGAATAACAAAACAATAAGAAGAAAAGGGGTATGTATTGAATGAGAGAGGATGAAGAGTTGTGAAGGAGCATTAAAAAGGCGACAACATTGTTCTCAAAATCTCTACTTACAGTAAAGTTGAATAGATAATTAAATTAACGGGAAGACATCAGAGACTAACAAAACAGAAGAGAGAAACCACAAAACGAAAATGTAATTATTTCTAAATAAAAAGGAAAGAAATATAATTCTGAATATTTCATATGAAATCAGTGAAACGGAAGACACTGGAAGGGTATTCACAAAAAACTTTCAGAAACTGAACGGCGAGTCTTCAAAAGGGCAAAAATATGAACGCAATGTCGTGGGCAGAAGTAAGAACGAAAGAAAAAGATAAAAATACTATATTGCAAAAAAATCTTCGAGTAGATGAGATCTTGAAGAAACGTCGTATACAAAGAAATACGAGTTGTTTGCAGTCTTTTACAAGAAAATAAAAAGAACCAGAGATACAGACGTTGAGGCAGAATGAAAGAAATCTTATACCGAGGTCAAGGGAAAAGGAGTAGATGCTCAACAAGACAGTCGGTGACGATTCTCCCTTTGCTGGAAAAGCAAGATGGAAGATGCTAGAAAGGAAGGATGACACGGGTCAAATGTTCTGAGAAGCGGGAAATGGGTTAAAGCTGGGCGGTTGACAGAAGCATTGGAGGATGTTAAATTCCCGAGCGATCGCCTTGGAAAACTGCTTGGCTGTTGAAAGCGGTCACTGCTCCGACAACGCAGTGGTCGTGAACCAAGCTGAAATACACACAGCGTAGGCGTCGTTAAATGGCGTAGGAGGTTCTAAGTTGTGATTGGACACGATGGAAGGAGCAGGTCGATTGAGGAAAGCTGGAACTCAAAGAGGGTGACCTCTGGATGACGTGAAAAAGATAGCATACGTAAATATCAGGGCGTGACTGATATAGAACCAGGCAGGTATTTTATTATCCCGTTTTAGCTAGCCGCTACAGATACGTACTCCTTGGCGCCGGCAAAAATACGCAGCCTGTTGCTTCTTACCTACAGAAGATACAAAAAATCACGCAAAATGGAAGCAATTGTTTTAATACTTCCATTTTGCCGTTATGTTTTCACGGACATCCGTAATGTGTTCATGAACGTCCTCATCTTCGTTCATACTCCTTTTACATTGGATTCTTCCAATATATTCACGACAAAATATGAGTGAGTTAGGCAAGGGGATCCGGTAGACCACAATATAAGTATGATCATGGTTTCATCGCAATTTTCGCGCTATTTACTCAGAGATCGGGTGATAGAAATGCATTTAGAATATACCTGAAATATTTCTGGGCCAAGGGACTGCACTTTCAGCATCTTTTGTAGAGTTCGCAAGAAGCGACGGAAAAGAGAAACGAAAGCAAGTTATGCTCACATCCAACGCTTCCTGAGCGAATGATGCAAAAGAAAATGAATCCATTATAATAATAATAGTGGGGGACAATATTAATTAAGAAACTTCTAAATAGAATCTGCGGAACGAGTAAGCAGCTCCACTCGCAGCGATTATGGCGATTTGTATCTGCTCTAGGAATCGAGCAAGTACAAAATCACACTAATAGTCATCTGGTGTGTTAAGAGAAGCCTGAAGCAAGTGAAATGGATATCTTGAGAAACCTAACAATTTCTCCGGCTTTCGGAGTCTCTCAGTCATACTTGAGAAATAGACATCACTCACGGACATTATTAGGTGAAAGAAGAATTAGGAGAAAGGTAGATAGATGTACCATTCGTCACCCAAATATTCATATTTAATTTATAATATTTAAGAAATTTAATAATGAACATAAATCAGATTTTATTATTACATTGCGTTTCATTTAACAGTTGTGTGAACCACAACTGCGCCGCTGCTACCCTGGGAACAAAGCTGCTGCGAATGAGAAAACGGTGGTGGCGGCGACGCCGCGGCAGGCGAGGCGTCGAAGACTATATGACTCCGCTCTGCGGGCCGGACCTGCATCAAACGTAGTTATCTACGCATATTTTTTGATCAGGGTAGTTCAGCCTGTCCCTCCCTATAGAGCCCTTCATTTTCCCATAAATTGTAAGTTTTTCTAGCACGCGATTTCCCGGGAAAATAGACCGTTCCCCTTTCTTCATAGTATCCATTCGTGTCATAATGGTTCAGTTCATCATCATCGACTTTCGGAGGTTGCTTATAGACCCATCTTAACCTTTCTTTTCGTGATTGAGGGAAGCTGGGGGAGGTAGCTCAAAAGGACATATCTACAAAGATAACCAAAATCGATTCATATACTTGGATTTTTCTAACCTGGCCGATGACACTTCATCGGCCGTTACGGTATCATCCAATCGAGAGCTTAAACGTCATCACAGTGACGTCACGGTGGTGACGTTTCAGCTCCCGATTGGACGAAACCATAACAGTTGATCAGCTGTCATCGGCCAGGTTACACAAACCCAGGTATCGCATCAAACGTAGCAGATGACTGGAACTAGAAAAAAAAGAGCGTGGGAAACTGAAGTAGTATGTGAAGAAGTATGCTTCTTTTTCTGCTAGTACATGATTTAATGAACGTATTGAAATTCGATCCGTAGTTCCCACGGTCCAAGGCAAACGCGCCGGGCGGGTTGCCGGGCCGCAGAAAGCAGCAGCGAGCGGGGGCCGCCCGAGAAGACGGCGCGCGCCGTGGCGGTGGCGTCGAGGCAAACACAGGCCGGGCGCCGAAGGCAACGACGCCAGCGGCGGCGATAGCGAGATCTGCCGCTCTGGCGTCGGCGGCGTCAGCGTCGAGGCGTCGAGGCGAAAGCACCGCTGCTATTTTTAGCGTTTGCGGCGGCGGCTGCAAAGCAGCGGCGCGGACCGCTGGGGCGGGCGCCGGACGCCTCGCTGCGCCCGGCGGCGGCGGCGGCGGCGGCGGCGGCGGTGGCGCCGGCCTTTCCCCTCGGGCCGCCTCCGCCGCCCCCGCGCCGCCGAAGGGCGACGGGCGCGGCGCAGGCGACCCGGGCGGGCCCCGAGACGGCGCGACGCCGCCGCCCACCCGCTCTGTGGCGCCGACGCCCGAAAGAGCCTCGCTCCGGGGAGGGGATGAGGCGGATGCTAGTGGTTTATCATGATTCGCTGTTATACGTGAGACCGACGATGAGATGATTGATTGTTTAGTGAATCCGGGCGTGTCAATTGTATGGTTATTACTTCCGTAAGTGTGGTGCATGTTTTTATCTCGGGGGTGGCGGTTATCTTCCCCAGCTGGATGGCGAGATCCGGCGCCGACCTACTGGCGGCTAGCGGGATCCCCAATCAGGTATCTTCCACCAGCGGGACACCGCTCCAGCCGCGACAGACTCTAAGCTCCCGTTCGGTGTTCTGACATGTGTGGTAGTGCATGTTAGTGTAATTGTATGGAAGTAAGGGTTGAGGATAGGATAAGGAACGGGGAGGGAACGATCTCGCGGGATCCGTGGCCCGTTTGATAAAGTACTACCTCGACATCTGCCTGGTATAGAAACCACGGGAAACTACCTCTTAGAGCAGCTGACAGCTAGAATTCTCCTCCAGACGGCGGAGGGTAATGGATGGGCTTTGAGCTAACGATTGGTAGATGGATTTATTTAAAGACAATTGGAGAAGATTTGGTGATAGTTGTGCTGCAGATGCTAGCGGTTTATTATAATTCCCTTCTATAATGAATACCTACATTCGGGGATAAACTTTGAGTTTATGATAGGTAAACGGGGTTTTTGAAATGAAATTAGGGAGACCTAGTAGTAGTAGTGGTGGTGGTAGTGGGGATGATGGGAGAGATGATAGTGTGAATTTAGCGGATTATTATTATTCCCTCTTATGTGTTGCCTGAAGGGGGATTCACGAACAGCCATTTATCTAACGATTAGTGAATGGATTTCTTGGAGATATTTTATGCAAATGGTCAAAAATGAATATTTTTAATTTTAGGATGATTTATAATATTCTTTGAGAATGAAATTTCTAAAACCTATAAGGCTCTATGTTTCATAAGGATTATGTAATTTTTTATCATTTTGCGTTAATAGGCTACATTACATTTTCGTTTAAATTAAATATTTCGTATAATGGCACATTTGGTTAGATCATCATCTTAGCAAAGACTGGAATGTTGGGTTGAATGTTGAATTGTTTGAGACTGAGTTATGTGTGAATGGTCGTTTCGAAATACCTATATAATAATTACATATCAATTTTTTAAAATTGATTGTTTCTTTAGAGACTGTATGGGATCAAATACCACTTTTCTCAACAAATGTAGGGCAAAGACATTTCAAGCAATTTTCTGTCCTTCGAATTTAATTGTTTCTTAACTTCTTGCTTGGGAGGTAGGGGATAAAAAAACAGTTAAATTAAATTTTATTGAATATCTAATAAGCATTAAACTGCACAAAGCTTTTATATTGTAAAGATACGTACGGGATCGTATGAATGGCCATGGAATCGAATTTTATATTTTTAGAAATTGTACAATCATGAATAATTTATATTATACTACAAAAATATCATTTTAAAATTTCCCTCTTGACGCGGTTATCGTCTGACGGGTAGGATTAAAACTGACAATTTAACACGTTTACCAAATTTAAAACCAACAACTGAGGAACATTTTACCGCAGTAGTTAAATTATGATATAATAATTTCTTTGAATTAGCTAGCATAGGGTCTTAGCTAGTGTTCTGGCCATATCTGATGCCTCTACTCTTCAAGGAGTGACAAGGAGTGACAGTAATTTCATTCCCTTGAGATACCTGACGCTGTAGAGTGATGGTTTTGACATTTGTTTGCATTCCATTGTTCGTTTAACATACTCCATATCATACATTATTTTAAATATAAGTCCAATTGACACTCCATCAATGACATCGCTGCCAAAATCTACTTTTAAGAATGCAATGTCTTGTAATAAATGATAGAAACAATGCACAATGTTTCTCGTTGTATTACAGAATGAAAGTAAAACAATGTGTTGTCAAATGTGAGATCTCAAAAATTCACTATGTGCTTGGTAAGTTTAACTTATAGTCGTTTAGAAATTTTCTTTCTGACGGACGTTTTCTTTCGCAACCTGTTTTTAATTTATTTTTCACCTTCGCCTTCAGGTTTTCCTCTCTCATTTTTTACGTCCTCAATTTTATCCTTTCAGTGTTTCTTTGATATAATTTTGTTTTTTTAATTGTATTGGAGTTCATAATCAAAATGGTCTTCTATCACCCGCCTCCCTACCATCGTAAATATTTGCAATCAAATGAGAAACGAAAGTTCATAAGGTTAAAAAAGGAATATTTTTTCCCTTCACAATTTAGGAAAAAAGACTTTAAAATAAGAAATCGCAAAATATATATTTAGACATGTATGTATTTTTAAATAAAAGTAAATTTTAATCCTATAAACTCATAAAGGTACATAAAATATGTTTTGTGCCACTGAACATTCCAGTAACCTATTATAGCATTATCGCCGTACAGGCTTTTCGTCCTTTTTCCATTATCAACCTCCCCGTATATTCTGCTCCATCGCGATCTCCCTGCACCGTCATCTTCCCTGTCACTTCCATCGCGGCCTGCCCGCCGTCGCCGTGGCCTCTCAAGCGAGACGGATCTGCATCGCTTCTTGCGGGAGGCGGTACACGAAAACGCGCTCCCCTGGCGGTTGTGGCGTGGCAGCGCGTGGCGGGGAGGAGAGGAGCGGGGAGGCGGAGACTACGGTGGTGTTGGCAGAGGCAGACGAGAAAACGGTGGCGGTGGATTAGGGGAGACAGCGGCTGTTGGCGGTGTCAGCGATGGCGGTGGTGGTGACGGAGGTACTGACTGAGGTGGTATTGGTGAATGGTAGTGTTGGTGGGTGGTGGTACTAGTTTTGCGAATCTGCTGATAGTTCTCATGATAATGGTGGTAAGGGTAATGGATATAGAAGTAGTAATGGTAGTGGTATTGGTTTTATTAGTAGTAATAGTGGCAGATGTATATTTGATGATTGGGGGATGGGCGCGGTTGTACTAGGAAAAGGAATAAGTAGCGATGACGGTGGCAATGTGAGTGATGCACGATGATGCCTTTCTAATGAGGTTTTTGATTCCAGCGTCAATAAAACTGGCTGAAGGGTAAATGACTGTGAAGTAGGGGATAGACATGGCTCCACTTGCAGAGGTGAATGCTGCAGCCTTAAAGGAAATATTATTTCCTCTATAGTCTGTAGAGTGATGAAGACGGAGGCAACATGACCATAGACTAAAGAGGTATATTTCATTTCTCGATGATACGACGACTGAGTCCGAACTGGAGGAAGAAAATAAGGCAGAGGTGGGGCGAGGTGGGGCGAGGTGGCGGACGAGGCAGGGGTGGTGGGGAAGGGAAGGACGATGGAGAGGAGAAGGGGAAGATGTGGGAAGGATGACGGGGAGGAGGAGAAGAATGCGGACGAGGGTGGTAAAGGAGTGGCGACGGTTGCAGAGGTTCGGTTAGCGGCGATTCATTTCAATTACGCCTTTATTTTATATTACTTCTATATCATAAAACAACTAACTCATGAAATAAACTGCGAATATTGAGAGTAATTCTTCGAAGGGTGAGCAATTAATTGTTTACATTTTCATACAAGAATATAGCAACGAACCCGATAGAAGCAAATGGTTTGAATTAAATTTCATTTCACAGACAAAACTGAAAAGAAATCCCGATATTTATTTGGACCTTTTCAGAGGGTGTTCAAAAACATTAAAAGGAATGTTTCGACGTGCAGTGATAATATGTAACTAATACTCTAAGATTTTAAGTCTATTTTGTATGAACTTACAACAGTTTTTGAAGTCATAAGTTAAATTTACATAACATTTATAACCACTTAGTTTTGTGCTTTAGGTTGATTCAGTTCACTCCTAATACTATCAATTGTTAGTTTTTATATTCTTGTTTCCACTTCTCTGGATGTCATATTCCTTTTTTTACAAATATCCCGAAATGAAGAAAATATGGAGTTAATATTTGCAAAAACACTTGATTACATGTAGGGAATATTAAATGCAAGTAATAAAGTTACGTAAGTGAATGAAACATAACAGTTTAATCAACGTACAGTAAACTTCAATAAGCAAAAGATAATCAATACTAGTACATGATATTTTTTCATAATACGTCTTCTGGAATGGCAAATATTCAGCCACCATTTAACCACGATAACATCGTACTGAGTCATATTGTCTATGATATATTGCCGACTTTGCTACATCCAAAAACTGAAGCCACCAATGTAAAGGTATCGAAGGAAGACACGCGGCTAGAGCGATGGTTCCATCTAAGGTCCTTTCTGCCTCCATTGTGCTCTTAACGGCCAGGAATTTCCTTCATCTCCCCTGGCTTCCGGCGACCAGCACAAAAGACCTCTGGCACTGTCCTTCACAGCGACCTTTTCACCCCAATAATAACCCATCATCAGAGATGTCCATTCATTCGCACGTGATGAAACAGGCCGCATCGATTGATTTCATTTCATTGAAAACGACTCATTTAACGTTCTCACGTCATTTTGGCATGGTTGTTCGATCGGACAATAACGTGTACAATCCGGAAATATTTCTATGATTTTATTTTTTTAAAGATAGTGTTTCTCGAAGATAAGCACTGAAGGTTACAATTTTTGATAGAATAGTGCGTTTTGTAACAGATATTTTGGAAATAGAATTTGAACTCATTGAAAATACGTTCTTCATATGCGTAATCAGATCTCAAAATTATGCTGTTTATTAAGTCGTGTCTGTGTACAAACGCAATATATTTCAGAAAAAATTATAATAATTTACATAATCTCAAAACTCATTCCCTTGTGCTACACTGATGATATTTGAGTGCCTCATATGTTTCTTTATGCATAAGATTTTCGAAATCCTACAATAGTGAATACTTTACTTAAAGTACTTGGATAAATATTTTTCGACGAAATAGACCAACATTTTTTGCCAAATCTAATAAACAAATTTTCTGCAAATGATATTCGCAGTTTTTGCAAATGAGATTCGTGTGTTTTCCTATTCAAATTCTGGAAGACACGTTTTCCCATTTGAAAATCGCTTCAACACTTTTATTCTTCTTTTTTTCTTTTAGCCATTGCAGAATTCGTTCTCGAAACGTCAACATTTCAGTCACAAAATTTCTATTAAAAAGCCCATCTCATAGTTATTTGCCAAAAGGTCGTATAAATCTCACGAGACAAGATTTGTACGTCTAAGCCAGGAAAATATAACTCCACAACGACGTATACTGTGGTCACTTAATTGAATGCAATTTCCACTATACTCGCGTCCCAGAAATGTGGGATTTAATGCAACCAACGACGACACTAAAGCACTTACAAACTTACAACGACTAGCCACTATTTACTCTGAAGCTTCGGGGCTTCCGCATGAACCCTGCAAGAGACTAGTGGAGCGCCATGTTAACTCAACTGGTCTCGCTGAGCGTCTTGGTGGTTGGTACGTGCGGAACGCGAAATGATTATAAATTCACCCACCACTTCTCACCGAAACGTGACAGAAGGAAGAGGTCAGGACGATGAAATTTCGCCTTCAGAGCTGGAAGTGAAATGAAGATCGTCTGTTCGGATGAAGATTGCACATCGGAAGAGAGGGAGCAGCGGCGTGAATGAGGAAGAAAATAAATTTCCATCAAATGAAAGAAAACTGTATATAAGATCAACGTAGAAACGGTACACTTGCAAAGAATAAATGAGAAAATTAAAAACATTCTTAAAATGTATTAAATATGAAAATATAAATGAGTAAATATATAACATTTTGTTTACTTATCATAGAAGTTATGCATAAAAAGGAATGAAACATGGTGTGTATTCGAAAGACTGTGTGTGAATAGACGAGAATGGAGCAAACTAAATTACATAAGAAAGATGTAGTGATGTAGTAAATAGAATAATTTCAGAATAAGCGCGATGTATCAGTAAGAAAAAATAGTATATATTCTTCTCTCTATACCGAATACTCTCGTACAACAGTTTTAATGGCAGAACGCTGAGTTCGCCATTCGAAATTGTTATCAGGTCACTGCAGAGAATTTTAAAAAACTTAAGTATTAATTGCATTTGAAACAGTGTCCATTTCAAACCTTCGTTTTTACGGACATTTCTAAAACGACTATCCTGGTTCACCCATGCGGTGGATGACTGAAGGGCGTAAAATACTCAGTGAGTCATGTAACAATTGTGGAACAAGAAAGGGTTAACACTTTAACTGACACGTATATTGAAGTATTTTTTATGTTGAGGGGAGGGGGTTGGGAGTAGTTATACATTCGGCCTACAGGAGGAATTTTGAGAATCAACCCATGAGTGTAAAAATCCCTGAGCACTTTGTAAGCTATGTGTATAGAAATTATACACATTTGATACCCATAGAAAATAACATTTAATAGAAAACTTTAAGAGATTCAGAATTAAAAATAGTTGATGAATATTCATTTAATACAAAAAAGTGATATAGGATAACAACTCTTACGTAAGAAATGGCTTTGTGAATTGAAATCAGCATGGAATAAATAAACTTTTTCTGTGATGCCTTCTATCTTATTTAACAGAAACAAAAAAAATCACGTTACTCTTGGAGGCCAAACACTTCTCGCTATTTGAAAAAGCCAGATACATGCATCAAATTTATACACGGATGGAAAAATGTTTGTGTCATATCGATACAAGTGGCCTCATGTGAACAACTTGCTGTGCATGAAATGTGTACACATGGCAGTTAACGTACCGGAAAAATAAAATCCTCTTTGTATCCCCGTAGATCACATTATATATCTTCCTAGGTGCGGAGCGGTTTAAGTGAGACAGGCGGATAAAAATATACGATTGAGAGTTTCGGAATTGTAGCCACTTAATGCCTCCCTCGGTGGCTCGTTGGTTAGCGTGCTCGCTTTCCACGGTGCAACCCCGCGTTCGATTCCCGGCCAAGGCAAATCATTCCTGTGTTCTTTCCTTAGAAATGTCTCAAAATGACAATGAGAAAGCCCTAAGGTCATGAAAACTGGTATGTACGGTGAAGGTATGTCTTTGTGCTAACCACACGAACTCCTTATCCCATGGCCGAAGGGCTGGGCGATGGCCGAGGGACCGTCGGCCAAGGCCCATAGAGTGCTGTCGAGCCAAAGAACAGCAGAACAGCTACCTTAAAATTATAGACAATTAGTTCAGAGTCCAGATCAAAACAGGATATGCCTAGAATAAATCATTTAAACAGTGGAGCAACGCATTTTATTTGTGAATTTCTTTTCCTGAACTAACACATTCACTTCATCAGTATTTTCTAATACTCCCATAATTTAAAATCCAAAATATTTAGTTAAATCAAGTTGTACTGGTTCAAATCCGGAGAGAGGTGTGACAGACCTCGATTGGTCTGCGGCAGAATGGTAAGAAAAAGACAAAGATATTGTCTCGGACTCTGTCAAGAAATTTGGGAGACCACAAATATTTGGCAACATTGGGAGCACATGTGGTGCAAAATTCTAAACTTCCCAGATCCGTATCGGAGATAGGCTGTAGCGGGTAGGCTAATGAAGTTTCCAGAGCGTAGGCATTAAACAATAACAATAATAACAATAATCTTCCTCGTAGTTGATAAGATTTCTGGAACCCACTTTTTGGAGATCAATTTCGTGTAGTTCTTTTTAATAAGTAACGTTTAAAACCTAGAAGATATTAATTCGTTTAGAATTTTATATAATTTCCTTTAAATCACAAGGATACATTTATTAATCATGAAATAAAGTAAAAATTGAGCACTTCAGGAATTACACGGTTCAACAAAGTAGTGTTTCTTTTTTGTGTTATACGTTACAGTCAAGTAAAATGCAAGGTAGTATTGATTTAGTTCTAAAATGTGTGGAAGGTGTACATGTAAGTGATAAGATCCTTACAATGATCCATAGATTCATACAAAGATGGTACGTTTAGCGAGATATAACTACAAGTACCATAAATTCTCTCTGATACTGATTATAGGATCTTTCCAGTTCTTCATTTCTAGTACAACGAAAGTAAATATAGGCAATGATGAACACATATATCGGTCACCTAAGACCTTCGGTAAAGGCCAAAATTGTATTAAAAACACCTCCAATGAATAATAATAATAATAATAATAATAATAATAATAATAATAATAATAATAATAATAATAATAATAATAATAATAATTTCGTTCCTCATCGGCTACTTCGTCTATTAACGCAGCAGTCTTTTTCACATTTCCTTGGCCATAGGTAAAATCAATACGCTTCTGTTCCGCAAATATAGTAAAGTTAATTTCCCACAATAATAATTACGAGAAATATTTTCTAAATCTCTTCCAGATTTTTAGAAACGTAAGAAGGATATTAAAAAGGCAAACCTTTTTTCCATGTCAGGAACCCATATTATGTGAAGGCCCTTGTTAAAATACATAAGTATTTAATTTGTTTTGTTTCCTTTCCTATCCTGGACCAATTTCCGAAATCTCGCCTGCTTTCGACCAAGCAACTTTTCCATGACTACACTCTAACACTTCTCCATAAATTCTTTCAGATACCCGCGTTACAGCAGCCGTCACTAACTCGGCAGAGTTTTGCTGTTCCGTCAGCTGTTCCTGAAGCTCTGTTTTCAGGGCTTGAATCTTCAGCTGCCACTTCGGCAAGCAGTGCAGCTTGAGTGGTGTCACAAGCAATCAACTAGCTTAGTTGGCTCAGGGCATCAACTGATGTCTCTGAAGTGCCTCTGACCGGAAGGTCTTATGTTTAGAGTCCCGACGGGGGCTGGATTTGCGACACTAGCTACATAGCTAGGTCGAATTCAACAGCTGTCGGAGAGCAGTCGGGAGCTTAATTTGTCCTGGCTGGGGCAAACCTGGTTGGGGAATCCTGCAAGCTGAACTATAGACAGCGCCGGATCTCTCGCCACCAGCGGGGAAAGATCATCGCCACCTCCCGCGGAAAAACATGTACTACACTTAAGAAAATAATGACTTATAAGTTCACCCGTCCAGTATAACTAAGCTAATCAATTAATTAACTTATGAAATCTTGCAAATACACCCGCAAACGGTTAGGTGCTTCAACTCACTCCTAGTGTTGCTCGTCCTAGTGTTGCTCGTCCTAGTGTTGCTCGTCCTAGTGTTGCTCGTCCTAGTGTTGCTCGTCGTAGTGTTGCTCGTCGTAGTGTTGCTCGTCGTAGTGTTGCTCGTCCTAGTGTTGCTCGTCCTAGTGTTGCTCGTCCTAGTGTTGCTCGTCGTAGTGTTGCTCGTCGTAGTGTTGCTCGTCGTAGTGTTGCTCGTCCCTAGTGTTGCTCGTCCATAGTGTTGCTCGTCCTAGTGTTTGCTCGTCCTGGATGTTGCTCGTCCTAGTGTTGCTCGTCCTAGTGTTGCTCGTCTAGTGTTGCTCGTCCTAGTGTTGCTCGTCCTAGTGTTGCTCGTCCTAGTGTTGAAAAGCGTCGTCCTGAGTGTTGCTCGTCTAGTGTTGCTCGTCCTAGTGTTGCTCGTCTAGTGTTTATCGTCCCTACTTTGCTCGTCCTAGTGTTGCTCGTCGTGGTGTTGCTCGTCGTAGTGTTGCTCGTCGTAGTGTTGCTCAATCGTAGTGTTGCTCGTCGTAGTGTTGCTCGTCGTAGTGTTGCTCGTCGTAGTGTTGCTTTCGTCATGTAGTGTTGCTCGTCGTAGTGTTGCTCGTCGTAGTGTTGCTCATCGTAGTATTTGCTCGTCGAGTGTCACTCGTCGTAGTGTTGCTCGTCGTAATGTTGCTCGTCGTAATGTTTCTCGTCGTAATGTTCCTCGTCCTAGTGTTGCTCGTCCTAGTGTTGCTCGTCGTAGCGTTGCTCGTCGTAGCGTTGCTCGTCGTAGTGTTGCTCGTCGTAGTGTTGCTCGTCGTAGTGTTGCTCGTCGTAGTGTTGCTCGTCATGGTGTTGCTCGTCGTAGTGTTGGTCGTCGTAGTGTTGCTCGTCGTAGTGTTGCACTCGTCGTAGTGTTGCTCTTCATGGTGTTGCTCGTCGTGGTGTTGCTCGTCGTGGTGTTGCTCGTCGTGGTGTTGCTCGTCGTGGTATTGCTCGTCGTGGTGTTTTTTTAGTTCGATCCCGAAAGGAAGAATCAACGTTCCGAATGGCACACATCCACACTCCCTCACCCAAAGAAGGACCGAATGCCAAAATTCAAAGTGAAAACTATGCTGATTGTCTTGTTTGATTCGAAAGTGATTGTAGACAAAGAGTTTGTGCCTACTGGAACCACCGTAAATGCTGTCTACGACAAGGCAGTGCTCCAGCGTTTTTAACTGAGAGTCCAGCGCGTCCATCCAGACATCGATTACTGGGTGCGGCACCATGACAACTCGCCAGCTCACACAGCATTGTTTGTAAGGGTGCACCTGGTCAGTTGGCGTGTAGCCCTCACTCCTCCTTTCCCCCTTCAGCCCAGATTTGTAGCCGGCCGACTTCTTCTTCTTCCTCAAAATAAAAGGTGCTGAAAGGAAAGCGCTTCGCATCGATTGAGACCGTTCAAAAGCTACAACCGACGCCTCGAAGGGAATACCACTTAAGGATTTCAAAAAGAGTTAGTAACAACGAAAAATCTGCTAGAAGAACGTAAACAGTAAATGCTATTATTTTCAATAAAAAAGCGAGTTTCAAAACAGTTCGATTACTTTTAGAACACACCTATAAATACTAAATTTTAATAAAATCTTAAAATAATAAAATGAATGTTTATCTGCGGTCATTTGTTCATTACTGCATTGTGAGTGTGAAGTTTTTGTTAGAAAAACTAACGGGTTTGGTAAAGTTCGAAGAAAATGTTTAAATATTATTATTTGTGGGTGTTTATCAACGCGATGTCTCCGAATCTTCTGTCACATGTTTCCTTTCACCAAAAAAATCAGTGTTTGTAATTACGAGATCCATTACGTTTTTAAGACAAGATGAAGGGGACAACAGAATTTCTTTGCCAGCAGGACTTCTTTGCCATGTTTTCCTACAGCTTATAAGCACATATCTTGGGAAATATAAAATATATCCATTACGATGTTAACTCTGCATTCACAGTAAATACTGATTTTGTTGTTCCAGAATTTGTAAACCTCCTGTGTATTCGTTTTTGAGTCTTAATATTGAACTATATGAAACAATATTTCTGTATTTTTCTATTTTCCGTCTAGTGAATATGTGGAACTTTTATAACTTTTGAACAGCCACATTCCACACACATCCAATTTTCTGCGTTCATCCTTGCTGCTCGAAATTCAAACTTTGAATATGTATTGAATTAATTCATTCCAAGGTAGTTATTTAAATTAATTCATCGATTTTTTACAATCTGGGTAATTGTTCAGTAAAAGCAAAAGGAGGAACAGTGACGGTATGACGCACGTTTCTAACAGTTTAAAGAGCTTTCATCAACAATATTGATTTTTATTCTTATCATACACTGACGTGTTAGAAGAAAGCTGAAATAACTATGCATTATCTTGGTCATTCGCGTGAAGGCGGAGGCTAGCGAGAATGTTCGGCAATTGCCCTGGCAGAGAGAGTGAGAGGTGTGGAGCACGCATACCGCGCTGTGACAGGGGAGCAATGGCGGGGAGTGTCTGGATTGCCTGGGTGGATGGACATCTCGTGAGAACTGAGAAAAGTAGCCACGAGATGTGCGAGAATTCCCACGCACTAACTGAGAGAGAAGGCGTCTTCCTTCTGGGGATGACACAAAATTGAATTCGGTCCACCTGGTGGCCGAGATTACTAAGGCGTATGCGTTTAGCCGTCTCGGATAGGATAGACGCGGTTTCGATTGATGGATGTTTCCGGGAACGTCAACTGCTATGGTCATCAGTACTGTTTGTGTAAGGAATGTTTTTAAACCTGGAGGTGGTAATGATTCCTTCCCCGATTAATGGTGAGATCCGACGTCTAAATACACGTAATCTTGCAGGGGATATCCCCACTTTAGGTATCTCCCCCAAACAGTGCACCGTTTCTGTCGAGAGAATCTTTAAGCTCCCGAGTCGTCTCCATAAATGTGTGGTAGTAAGTGAAAGTAAGTACACGTAAGTGCAAGTGTGACTTTAACGGGAGAGGATAGGAAGAGGAAGGAAAGATTGCGCGCGGTCCTTGGCCCAATTGTTAGGGTACTGCTCTACAATTCGTCTGGTATTAACAGGCAAAACTGCGGAAAACCTTCAATCAGAGCATCTGGCCGCTAGATTTCTCCTCCATACACCTGCAGAATTCGATCTAGATATACAGCTAGTTTCTAAACCCCACCACCAACGTAACTCAAACCCTAGGACCTCCCAGTCCGAGTCGCTGCAATTCTGACTCTGAGTTAAACCTAGCGAGTGCCGCAGTTTTGTATCCTATCTCTAGCACAGGCATAGAGACTTGCTTGTGTGTTGTGGAATGTTGGGGATCTCCTAGCTTTCACACGTCACTTTGCAGCCATCTTCCTTCAATTCCTTGTCGGCTTAGGTGGTACAGAAGCTTGGGGTAATTGTGTCAAAGACCACTCGTGTGTCTCGTCCAAGAGGTGGGTTTAAACCCCATTTTTGAGTAGTCGTAACGTAATTTTGAGAGAGAGAAATGATAAAGGGTTTATCGACTTAATGTTGGATGCTGATTGTAGTAATGTAAAGAGAATACAGAGGGCGTGTATTCAAGAGAGCAGAGAACTGAAAACTCATCACCGCACCTCGCGCAAAGCCGCTGAAAGAAATATTAAATTTCAATGAAAGTCTAAACAGTGAATTTCATTCTCGTTGACAGTAGGTTATGACTGAACTATGAACTGTAAACTTAGCTGTTTTTGCCTTTAAACCACCGGCACATACCGGGTGTTACTGAAACCGGGCGCAATCAATTTAGACAGAAAAATGTAAATGTTAAATTTAGTATAATCAAAAATGTTCGGAGGTAGAAAAAATTGGAATAAACATGAATAAATAATTAGAAAAAACAATTGTGAACTATCTCCTTATTTATTTTCTTCTCTGGTGTTTTACTATTGAAAAAACTGGATCTTAATCTGGTAACAATGATGATCGTAAAGAAACGTTGTAGGGCTGTTCAGGGATAACAGGATGATTACAATTAATTAATACCACGAAAAGACAGGGTTCCTTAGATAGTTAAAAGTAAGAAACAACACGGCTCTTATTCACATGGTACCTTATTGTTGTATGGAGCAAGAATAACCTTAGAAATCCAACAATGGTTTGATATTGATATTTACGGGTGTCTTCCCTAACTTTGGTCCTCAGAAATATTTCCAACTCCCTTCCGCTCTCTAAAAGCGGGCCTAATGTCGGAAGAAAAGTGTCGCTGCTGATATGGGACAACAGAACGCGTTGACAGCGTGGGCGGGGAGGCCAGCAAAGTGCGAGGCGGAAAAGTGGCCGGGGCGATGAGCAGCCGGCCGGGCGGAAATGGGCGAGGACTGCACGTGGCAACGCAGAGGCTACAGACGGGCGGCAAAGGGGGCGGTGAGAATGAGGACGAAGAGAGCGCTGGAAGCGGCGAAGGAAACGGACGAGGGAAAATAGGACCAAAGGGAAAGGGGTGGGGGCTTGTAGGTTGCTTGCTTCAGCTTCAAGTGGGGCGGGGATGGAAAAATATGTGTTAGAGAAGTTATCATGAATGTTAGTGCGACCCATAGCCCGCGAGTGAGTAGAAGGCGGCGAGAGTGACGAGGGTGGGGAGGAAGGCAAGGGCGCTCCGAGATGGCCGAGGGAGCTGGTGAGGAAATAACACAGGGGCAGAAGGTGGGCGTGGTACAGCTTCGGGTAACTCGAGGTGGGAAAAGATAAGTCACCGCGGCCTATGCGAAAAGTCTGGCCTCCGTAAAGCGGGAAAAGTGGTTAAAACGTAGTCATCTGTTGATTTGTAATGTTCTTCTACAAATCGTAAGAAAAGGCGGCGGAGGTAAATAAACAACCAGATTGCTTAACGTAACGAAACGAATAGGTTGAAGCTTCTCAGTTCTATGCGTAGTGAACTGATGTGAAATTGTAAAGTTCCGCGGGAAGAGATTTATTTTCTGCAATGCATGCAATATTGTCAGAAAAATTGTCTTTAAATGTAACTAGTATTATTGTAATAAACAAGCATTACTTTTGAGGAGAAAGATTTTTTTTTTCTTTTTCTCTGACAAACCGTAGACGGGTAATCCTACGAGGGAAGCTAAAGGCCAGAACGTGTCGTTATGGATAGAGATGAAAGGAAGTGTGATCATCGGCGTGTCCTTATTGCATAACACCATCTGAGTTATTCCAGGACTAGCATTGTCATTGTCGATGTCATAGCATCGGGAGGGAGACTAACAGATACTCAGAGAGTAGGGACGGGTGAGGACACTAGGAGTGTCGTGGGCGTTGTGAGGAACGAGACAAGTACGGGCAGGGCTAGGAGGACACCAAGAGCTCCGTAACAGGCGGGGGCCAATGAGGGAACCAACGGACGCCGACGTTGGCGTGGGCGGCGAGGGTAATGAAGGGTCGAGAGAGACCGAGGCGGCGTAGGTGGCGAGGGAGACGAATGTGTGGAGGGCAGTATGGAAAACTAGGGCAACGCGGGCGGGGGTAAGGCGGGTGTAGCAAGGGCTGTGAGGACGGAAGACTCAGTGGGTAGGGGCGGTACTGAGACTATGGGTCTGGAGGGGATGGTGGGGGCGACAGGGACGGTAGAAACGGTGAAAATGGCAAAAGCCGCGAAGATGTCGAGGATTTCAAGGAGGCGAGCGGGCAAGTGGCGAGAGGGTGACGGGGTGAAGGGGTGAGGGAACAATGGAACGAGGGTGATGAAGGCGGTGAAGACGAGTGTGGCGGGAATATCGAGGGGGTATGTGGCGAGAGGGCGTCGAGGCGAAGGGGCGAGGGCGAGAGGGCGACGGGGTGAAGGGATGAGGAGGCAAGGGAGCGAGGGTGGTGAGGGAGACCAAGAAGGCCAAATCGGCGAGGGCGGCGAGGGCGGCGAGGGCGGCGAGGGCGGCGAGGGCGGCGAGGGCGGCGAGGGCGGCGAGGGCGGCGAGGGCGGTGAGGGCGGCGAGGGCGGCGAGGGCGGGGAGGGCGGCGAGGGCGGCGAGGGCGGCGAGGGCGGCGAGGGCGGCGAGGGCGGCGAGGGCGGCGAGGGCGGCGAGGGCGGCGAGGGCGGCGAGGGCGGCGAGAGCTACGCGGAGGACGGCGAGGGCAAGAGGACTAAAGCGTTAAGCACGTCAAGGGCAGCGCCGTGGCGGCGTGTGGCGTGGGCGGGGGGCGTGGAGCTGCCGTCCGTCGACAGCCTCGGAGGTGGGCTGTGGGCGTGGGCCGGGAGAGCGTGGAGGGCGTGGAGCCGGTATGCGGTGACGCGGCGCGCGGACCGGCAGACGTCGGCGGCGGCGTCGGGGCGCGCTATCGCCGCGCAGCACGCGCCCGTTCCTCAGGCACGCGACAGCGCGGCAACGGCCGCCGGCGCCAGAGGCTGTCGCTGGCGCGGAGGGCGACCCCGCCCCGCCCCCCGACGCTCTCGCTCCACTCCAGCGCTCCAATTACTCCTCTCAACAACTCCTCCGGCGATGTGTTGGCGATCAATCTATATTAGTAATCTTACAATGGGCGGAAAATGTGGAAGAAAACTGAGGAATTTTCAGCATTTTGAGAGACGTCTACATGTCACAGATTTTTTAGATAACCAGGAACACGCAAAAACTTCGTTTCGATTTTGACTGAAAAAATATTTGATTGTGTTCTTCCGCCTATTTTCGTTTTGTGAGTATCGACTGAATGCGTGTATTCCGTGAGTCACTGTTTAGGAGGGACGGAGAGACAGAAAGACACCCACGAAGAATCCGCCCGCCGTTAATTATTTGCTAATTAATTTGCTATTTGTTTCGTCATAGAGCATATTTTTTAATAATTTTTATTGCTCAGTTTTATTGCAGTATTTGTGAATACAGTTTTTATTGCAATATTTAATTTACTGAAAAGTAATACAAGATTATTTTAGTTGCTGTTCATGAATTGTGTGTGTACTATTATATTTTAAAAATTGTGACGTTTTGTTCAGCAGCGGTTTTCCTTCTGCAGGCCACTAGTTATTACCTTTTCTAATTCTCATTTAAGTACCTGCATAAAACCATGGAACACAATTTAGATAGTACTGAGGGCACTGGTCTGCATTTGTTTGTGTCTGAATGACTTCATGATCTGAAATGCAAACGTTATACTACATTTACTTTAACAGTTTTCTTTCATTAAAATAATTCTTTTTAAGTTACCTCACTATGTCTCTATTTTAGCATATCTTTGCGACCACTTATTTTAATAATAATTTTTTTGGTAAACTATAAACACAAATTTTACTTAAGCAGAAAGATAAAAGCAATAATACACCAATGTCTCTACAACTCTCCCTAATGATTTATAATTTCGAGTATATTAATGTTATACTTTTACAGGAGGTTTAGAATTCAAATCATTGATTGCAAACATATTAAAGTTTAGTTTTGTATTCTCTTTATTCGATTTTTTACTTATTTAACGTGATCTTATTCCAATTTTGGTATGAATTATCTATTTGCAAATGCGAGGAAACAATGAAATAAAGTTTTGCAGGCACTGTATGTTAACTTTGGCTTGTATATTTGTATGATTTCTTGGTTTTTTCTTTCTATCTGTCAATAGCGGTCTTGCTTCTTTTACAAACCTGGTTTTAATTTATACCTTGATTAATATTTAGACAAGTGAGAGTGTAATTATCCGCGGCTCACTAGTAGCGATTCCGTGATATTACGTTCGCAAATCACTTCTAATATTCCTGATAGTGCTCGCATTAAGAATATGCTCTTATACGCAACTTTTCCCTAAGCTTCAGGCAAAAGACTTCCTGCTGCGATATCAAATCGTCTTCTTTATCAGTAACAATGCCTTCATTTCAAACAACTTTCAAATTGTTCTGTCTTATTGGCTGCACTCGCTGTTATTCTCGTATTTTTTGATTTTTAGGTCACGGTTTTAGACTTGTTATGTTATGTAATGTACATATACATCTTTAAGTTATACGTTAACTTAGATGCTGATATTGGAGATTTTGACTTGAAAGTTTATCACTGGCAACATTTGTTAGTATAATTGTCTTCATGAGTATAGCACTTATATATTACTTCCTTGATTAAGGCAAGAAAATAGTTAAAATTTCTCGAGGAAGGCACGCTAAATTAATCGCTTATGCCTAATATTGAGTTTTGTCTTCCCCATATTGACGTCAGCTTTCCAGAACCGCCTCTGTTATTTTCGTGCTTTATTTTACGGCAAGTACCTCCCCGTTACTAATATTACTGTTTTACTACTGTTACTATTTTTTTTATTTCTAAAATTTCATTTTTAAATGATATATTTTTCCAAATGTTTCAACAATGTGTATTCCTTTTAATGCGTTTCTCCCTTGTGCTACCCATGCACATACCTTGGCCTCCGCTCAATTCCCCATCCTTGTGTGACAACTCTATGTCATAACTAACATTTCTGCTAACTCATAATGCCATCATATTCGCCAACAACATGACCTGACCATAGTCTGACCTATATACTTGCGTTGTAACTGCCACTTTATGACAGTAGCTCCCCAATCTCTACCAGCAATACGTTGCTACTTGAGCCATAATATGACTCAGCATGACAAAATGACCCGACTCTCCAACAGTTATCTCTTTCTGCGTTATGATCCAAACACAGTTTTCTTCTTCAATAAATTTTGTTTTTCTCACAACCCGTTCAATTTTCCCGCTCATATCTTTCTCGCATCTTCAGTATAGCATTACATAATCTTTCAAATTATTTTAATTATTTGTTTACTCTATTTTCGACAACGCATAACCACCAATTTCATTGCCCTCGTTTTTTACTGTCTTTTGGTATTAATACAAACGCCCAATGAGCAGTCTTCTGAGAGAAGAGTAATACAACTTTGCCAGTTTCTTTTTCTTTTCCTTTACGTTGTTTGCTACTCAATACATTTACCCTTCATATTCTCTGCAGTTCTCTTCCGTTCTTTCTGACCTCATAAAAGCACACTTCTTCTCGCAGTCCTTCGTCTTTCATGGACCGACTTTCCTAGTCTCTCAGATGACTTTGCTAAGCTATTTGCTTGTTCTTACTATTATTATCTTTCTTTTCGGTTAGTTACTAGAATCAAGATTGAAATACACCCTCGCCGCAACCTCCCACCACGCTCCCACATTCACCCCTTTCCACCTCCGTTCCTGACTCCGCCTCCGACCCCCTTTCTGCCCGGCCCGGCCCCCCTCTGCCTCCGCCCCGCCTCCGCCCCGCCTCCGCCCCGCCTCCGCCCCGCCTCCGCCCCGCCTCCGCCCCGCCTCCGCCCCGCCTCCGCCCCCCCTCCGCCCCCCCTCCGCCCCGCCTCCGCCCCGCCTCCGCCCCGCCTCCGCCCCGCCTCCGCCCCGCCTCCGCCCCGCCTCCGCCCCGCCTCCGCCCCGCCTCCGCCTCTGATCCGCTTCCGCCCCGCCGTTCGCTTGCCTCTGACCCGCCTCCGCCCGTCCCCTCTCCGCCTCCGACCCGCCAACGCCCCGCCCCGCCTCTTCCTCGCCTTTCCCCCGCCTCTTCCCCGACCTGCGCTCGCCGCTTCCCCGCCTCTCCTCCACCTCCGACTGCGCCTCCACCTCTTGGTCTCTCTCTCTCCCCAGGTCCTACTCGCTTCGCCGCGTCGAGCCACCGCACGACAGACCGGATCGCCCGACCGTGGCGGCGTCGACGCGTGCTACTTGGCGCTAAATCTAGAGCCCCATAAATCCTGTTTGAAGGCTTGTGCACGGATTACGGCGCATGGACGAAAGCAGCGTGCAAGAATACAAGGAGACGTTCTAAAGGTATACGCAGCAGAACAAACGCTTCAGCCAATGAGATATTTTCATTTTAAATTCTTGAACATCAATCGCATGGCAAATACATTACAATTGATTAAAATTCGTCTACAGTGTGTAGTCTTTTTTTATTAAAGAATGATACGAGATTAGATATTGTGAATAGTTCGTAGGTTTTGAAAAATTCCACTTAGTTCTTAAATTTCTATCTTAAGCCATGTTTAGGTTGAGATTTTACTTAATTTAAGATGTCAATTACTTAATCGTACGTAGTACAGTAGATTTACACAGTATTTAATAACAAAGTAAGAAACCCGAAACCTGATCCACTGTTACCTCAAATGAAATTTAAAACAATAAATATGAAAAGCTAATGCACGAAAGAGTTCACTGAATTAAAGAACTGCCTAACACATGGCAACAATTGGCACATTATATAAAAATGCTTTGTATTTAACATTTCAAATCTCGAAAAAGACAAGATTATCTCATAAAATTTGAGTAAATGAAAATAAAGATTTATCATGTCTCTTAAAATCTATCATCTCCACAATTCTTCTCTCTGTGGAAAGAAAACTGTCGATGCAGAGGGCAAACGCTGCGAGGTTCAGTCGGCAGATTTTACGCACGAGTAATTTTCTGTAACAGTGTGTGTGAGTGTGTGTGTGAGAGAGAGGGGGGGGAGGAAGTGAGAGAGGGCAAGAGATAAGGAGAGACGGTGCGATAAAAAATGAGGGGAATGTTAGGGAGGGAAATGAGGCAGACGAACACGTTAAGGGGATTGAGGATGATGTATCATGAAAAGATTATTAGATTCAACCGAACTAAAACGGATTATTAAAGAGACGTTAAAAGAGACAGAGAGTGATTTGCTTGAATTACTTAGAATATATTGTGAAAGAATCCAGGTTATGAAGTACTTAAAGTTGAAATATACCGGATGGAAAAATTAAAGAAGAAAGCAGTATTATTTTCTTAATTCGAAGAATACATGAGCACTTATTTAAAACATACAGGCAATAAAGTGGGGAGAGAATTGAGATATATACCAAAACAATGCATTAAATTACCGAATATAGTATTTTATATGTGAACATTAAGATAACGATATTTAAATCTAAGCATGATTCCAAGAATTCGATTAATTCGAAGCATTAATTCAATCTAAGTATTATTCCGTCAGGATGTAAATATTACAAACTGTGATATTGTTGATATGGTTATGTATTATTTATATATTATACATGAATTATGTTTATGGTGTAAACTAACCAACCTCATATTCTCTATGACAGGAAGTCTTCATATTTAACGGGATGTGTTGGGCGATATTAATAATAATAATAATAATAATAATAATAATAATAATAATAATAATAATAATAATAATAATAATAATAATAATAATAATAATAAACCTGCAAAAGAATTTTTGAACAAAAAGTAACTGCACTGAATGATCAGATGTTGTGAAAACGATCAGTTGTTGGGAATCGTTTATAATACATAACGGAAGATTACTTCAGAATTTCACTACGTTATTTAAAATGCATCTACCAAAAATAATAAGTAGATAATCTATTTGTAGTTGAAGGACACGTCGTTTTTATTATTCATTCTCAAGACATGCAGGTACTATTTCTTCCTAATCGAAATGTGCGAAAAAACGAGGCACATACACAAATAATGTCCAGATCTTCCAAATATCAAAATATGTTTTTCTTGGAAATGGATACATCGTAAATTGTCGTCAAGTAGCAAAAAACAAATCAAACGACAATAAAAAACGGCACTGATGAAACAAATCAATATTAAACACCCCTTCAAGAAGCGTCATTTACTTTTATCAAAATAACAAAGATAGTAACTGACCCAACATTTCATTTTCATATCGGCACTGATGAAAGCAGGGGTGAGTGCCGAATTCGTACGATATTATTCCTGTTTAGAGCAGTATCTGTTCGCAATCTGTATTTACTAGTTTTTGGACGGTGTCTTCATTATTTTTAAAAAAAAGTCGTCGTTTGCAATTTTTTAGCCCATATTAAATTGTATATATTATGAATTAAAAGTTATAAATTATAAATTTGAGTAGTAATTATAAATTTTATAAGGGAAATAAGTGGATATTTTATAGCTATAAATATTTACCTAAATAGACCTTTAATAGTCGCACGTATGCATTAATAACACAGGCCAACGACTAAAAGCTTTTTGTGTGTGTTCACGTAATTCGTATCTTTTAAACGTGCTGATTTTAAAATATAACATCAAAAATGCGTATTACCTACAATTTGTTCACATTTCAACATTTTCTCTGTATAGCTAGGCAAATGCAGCTCTGAGTCTCCAGAAACGTATGAGATGAGAAAGTATTAGGACGACAAAGAGGATAGTACACGCTTTGGTAAAATATTTCTACGTTGTGATCCCTTCCACTACCACGCATCTATAGGCGTGGGAGTTTCACAGAGATGCATGTTACAAGCAATACTGTATTTGTTATATTCGAAGCGCACATGTTTGAGTCATTGTTATCGAGTTAAGATACAAGTTTAGCAAATAGGGTTCAGTCATGGCTAGTCGTGGTTGTAAAAACAGTCCTGACAGTTTTTATTACATTTGTGGCGAATTTGTTATTAAAAACACCAACGGAACATTACAGACTGTTAGAAATGTGAATTTTTCTTATTTCGGAATTCAGTATCCAACCTTCCAACTGCAATTCGCCCGATATGCCCTAGTATCGATCTGCCTGTTCCTGAACCCCCAGTGGCTATTGCAACAGTTAATCTGGATCATATGTCAAATGATGAATCTCCCTGTGACAAGATGAACCAACTGGCGATGAATTTCAGTGTCACGTAAACAGTATGAACTTCAGTTTTTTACTTAAAATGAGATAAATGATTTAGTAAGATGTTGTGGCTTAACAAAGAAGAATGATGAACTGCTTGGCTTTCCATTGTGAATGGAATAGTAGGGCACGAGATCAGCATAGGTATAGAAATAATTGGCCTGTAACGAACTTTTTAAAGCCAGAAGAAAAGAACATTCAATGAGAACATCTGGTAGATCAACACAAGATTCTGCTGCCTCTATTTAACATAAAATTAGACATGAAAGAATTTGTGAAGGCCTTACCTGAAGATAGGGAGTGTTTCAATACCTTTGGAAAAAGTTTCCCCAATTGTCTGAAGCAAAATTAAACGATGTATCTTTTTTTTTTTTTTTTAATTATTTATTTAAGGTCGCCTTATAAACGGCTAGGTCATTGGCGACCACAGTTACAATAATACAGTAGTTACAAATATACAAATATACATTAGTTGCACAATTTCATGGGATACACACATAGAGCCTTAATATTAATATTGTACATGGGACAATGAATAGTCATTAGCTAAATACTGTTTATGAGATTAAATTTGGTGAGGAGTTCTATAATTTTCATGTGGCCGGAATCAGAATTGAATATACAGTGGAGATTGTCATTGATGTTGAGGTATGTTCTGACAGCCGACATTACCTGGCAATCAACTATATGTGTTTAGTTGAAACTGGGAGGCCGCAATTTGGGCAAGGGTCAGGAGTAGCCTTTTTTAGCAGGTAGCTGTGACTAAGTTTAAAATGTCCTATACGGAGTCTTGTAATAACCACTTGATGTCTTCTGCTAAGTCTTACGGATGTGACGGGAGATTCCTCAATACTCTTCCTAACTGCATGTAATTTGGAAGGCAACATTTTCCAGTTCCGGTCCCAAAGTTTCTTAACCGCATGTAAAAGGTAGTTTTTGAGGTCAGGAAGTGAGCCGCCAGCTTCAGTTTCAATTTCGGGGAGAGAGATTGCTGCTTTCGCTGCTGCATCAGCTTCTTCATTGCCTTGGATGCCTATATGAGAAGGAAGCCAAGCTATTGTAATGCGGTAACCTTTAAGGAAGGAGTGATAAAGCTTTTCTTGGATTTCTTGAACCAGGGGATTTAAGGAATGACTGTTGCGAACAGAGGATAAAACAGATAGTGAGTCAGAAAAAATAACAATATCTGAGCTAGATGGTCTTTGGATGCTAATATCAATAGCTTTGATAATAGCCCAAGCTTCACATGAGAATATGGAATAGAAGTCCGGGAGGCGGTAAAGATACTTAAGGGGTGGGGTAATGGAAATAACAGCTCCACTGGATCTTGATTGTTGCTTGGATCCATCCGTGAAAAACTGGCTATGATTTGCAAATTTATGCTGAAACTCCAGGATTAATTGCTTTAGGATAGGCTTAGGGATATCTGGATGCGTAAATTTGGTAGCTTCCGTATTGATTGGCAAGGAGAAATGGTCCCAAGGGGGAAGAGGGTTGAGTTTCCTCTTGATGATATCATGAGCCTCAATGCCAAGTTCATCACGGTACTTAGCAAGTCTAACACACAACGGTTTAGGATAGTTAGGATGGTTTGCAAATTGGAAGGACTTAGAGAGGTTACAGATATAATTAAGTGTGGGATTAGGAGGAGAACAATGAGAAGAGTAAGCAAATTGTAAGCACAGGAATTTTCTACGGAGGTCTAAAGGAAGGAGGCCCACTTCGACTAGTAGGCTAGTACATGGGCTGGTCCTGAAGGCACCCAAACTTAGGCGGCATGCAGAATTAATTATAGGGTCCAATGTTCTTAGTAAATGGTTGCTGGCTGAACTATAAGCCACGACTCCATAGTCTAACATTGGTTGTATCAAAGATTTGTAACAATTGATTAGCGAAATAACGTCCGCTCCCCACTTGTGTGAAGATAACATTTTAATTATGTTAAGTCTAACAGAGCAATCCGCTTTGAGGGAAGAAATGTGGGATTTCCACGAGTGCTTCTGGTCGAATGTTAGCCCCAAAATTTTGCTGGTATTCGTTCTTCTTAGGTTATGATCACCAATTTTCAGGACTACTGAAGACAAGTTCAATACTTTCCGAGATCTCGTGAAGACCATAAATTCTGATTTTGTTTTTGATAAGATGAATCCCGACGACTTGGACCATTCGTTAATTGTGCTGAGGGATTCTTGCATTATAGATGTGATTAAATTAATATCTTTGCCACTACAGAGGAGGGTGATATCATCAGCAAACAGAAATATTTTCACAGGGCTTTTTACAATATTGCTCACTTCATTTATGGCGATGAGGAATAATAACACACTTAACACTGATCCTTGGGGAAGGCCATTTGACATTTCAACTTGCTGTGATGTTTTATCTTGAACGCGGACTTTGAGAAATCTGTGTTCAATAAAGTTCTTTATGAAAGCAAACATATTGCCCTTTATTGGCAATGTAGAAATGATAGATAGTAGTCTGGATTTGTGGACCATTTCATAGGCCTTTTCAAGATCAAGCGAAACAACTATCGTATGGTGGTGCCTGCTAAGCGCATCGCAGATTTCTGAATCAATTCCGACTAAGTGGTCATTGGTGGAGCGAAAAGTTCTAAATCCACTTTGGAAAGGAGACAAGAGGCTTTTCGATTCTAGTAACCATCTTAAACGGTTGCATACCATCTTCTCAAGAAGCTTACACAGATTGCACGTTAAAGATATGGGTCGATAACTAGCTGGGTTACATCTGTCCTTATTGGGCTTAAGAATCGGAATAACTATAGCTTCTTTCCATTGGTCCGGAAAGGTCTGAGTGGACCATATGACATTGTATATCTGAAGAAGATGGTCCAGAGCCTTCGCTGGTAGATTTGTAAGAAAACTGTTGGGGATGTTGTCAGGGCCCGGAGCAGAATTGGTACTTTTCTTCAGCACATAAAGAAGTTCGTCTAAGGTGAAAATTCTGTTATAATGGTCATTGTTGGAACCAACCAATGAAGAAATAAGTTTTTGAGGCATAAAAAATGTTGAATCAAGAGATTTCAAAGCTCCGGATCATAGTTGCAGTGGCTGGAATTCTTAGCAAAAGATACAGCAAGTAAATTACTGGAGTCTTGAGGTTGTGAGTATTTATTACCGTTTGCGTCTATTAGCATGAATGGGATGGATTTCATCGGTGCGCCACTAATGGACTTGATTTTTTGCCATAACAAAGAGGAGGGAGTCTGTCTATTTATTGATGATGTAAAATTATTCCAAGATTGAAGTCTTGTTGTTTTTAAAATTAAGCGGGCTTTAGCCCTAGCTTTCCTAAAGAGTATTCCGTTTTCAATGGTTTAATTCTTCTTATACTTTCGGAAATATCTCTTCTTTTCTTTGATGGCCGCAGTGCATTCCTCATTCCACCAAGGAACCTGGTGTTTCCTTATTTTTCCAGAACTTAGAGGGATGGATGAACTGGCAGCTAATGTCAACATATTAGTAAAGTCCTGAACTGTTTTATTTATAAGAGAAGGTGGATACGAGTCTGGTTTAGGAATGTTATCGACATTATTAATTATGATGTGTTGGAATTGTAACCAATTTGCATGGTTAATCAACCATTTAGGGTGAGTTTTGAGATTTTTCGCCAATTGTCGGTCGGAGAAGTTGATAGAGATGGGATAGTGGTCACTATCATAAAGTTGATCAAAGGTGCTCCAAGTACATTTTGTAGCAATGTTACTAGTCACAAGACTCAAATCTATTGCACTCTCGGTGCCATTGCTTGCATTAAATCTTGTAACACTTCCGTTGTTCAGGAGGATTAAATTATCATATTTATCGAGCCATTCTTCTATAGATTTGCCTCTTCTGTCAGTTCTTCGAGAGCCCCACATAATATTATGGCTGTTAAAATCACCCACTATAATAAATGGTTTGGGAAGTTGCATGACAATGTTGTCAAGTTCGAGAATATTCAATGTTTGGCTATTCGGTAAGTAAATATTGCATACAGTCACCACTATATTAAGCTTGATCGATACGGCCGCAGCTTCTAAGGGAGTTTGTAGTGGAATATTATGAAGAAAAACATCTTGTTTCACAAATGTCGCTACTCCCCTGCTTGCAATTAGAGAGTCTCTTCTGTTGCAGAATACACTTTTATATCCACGTAACGGAGCACATGTATTGCCTTTAAAGTTGGTTTCTTGTAGGCAGAGAACTTGGGGACTGAAATCATTGATGAGAATTTTTAAGAAGGACATTCGGGAGTAGAAGCCATTGCAATTCCATTGAATAATATCCATGAGGAAATACAGGAAATATATGGCCGAAGTATTACACCGTAGATGCCTGGGAAGTATCCATATCAGAATCCAATGCACTTTCAAGTTTTTTGATTATTCTGGAACATCTGTTTTTAATACCTTTGTTAGGAAGGGTGGTATAAATATCCCGTAACATTGAAATTATAGGTGAAATATCTGGGGAGAAGTCTTTAGCAATTTCTGCAATGTTCTGGGAACCTTTAGATTTGTCAAAGAAGCTTAACAATTCATTCATCGATAACGGGTATTTAATTGGGCTCTTTTCAATCTTTTCTTTGGTCACTGACCATTGAATGTCTTCTTTACTATCTGAGGTGGTTTTTATTTTTTTAGGGGAACACTATTTTGTTTCACAGGGGGGTCTTCTAAGTCTAAAGATATCTCCGAATCAGAGAGGACAGTCTTTTCAGTAACGAGATCTCTTGTCACATTAGCGGGAAGAGACGTCGCTTGGGAACTACTAGTAGAGAGTGGCCTTTTAGTTCTTGATTTTACCGTGTTTTCCGTTGGCTTCTCTGCCTTGGATTCCGAGACTGAAGTTGTAGGGAATGCCGGTAAAGGATCTGGTTGTGAAACACTTGGGAGATCAGGGAATTCGTTCTCGTTAATGACAGGAGCAGGACCGGGGGCAGGAGAAACGGAAAGGTCACCGTCTGATAAAGGAAAGGTTGCTACCTTCGGGCTGATAGCTGCTTGCGGCAGGGGTGAGTTGCCATTTGGGCAGTTCTTAGCAAAATGACCTTGCAGTTTGCATAGAAAGCAGGTAGGGATATCAGATGAGATGTATATCCAATGCGGTAAACCATCCAATGTTACTTGGAAAGACTCCGGGAGTAGTTCTTCATGTTCCGGTGCTATGTAGGTTTGTCTTCTGAAACTCATGATATGGTTTAAGTTTGGGTTAGAGAAACCTGCACGAATAAAAGACATTGATGCCACAGTTTTAACACCAAATTCTAATAACTTATCTTCTAGTAGATTGTTAGGGATACTCGGGCAAACATTGGAAAGAATTATTCTTTTGTTGCGGGAAATTAGCGGTCTTATAGTGAATTCATGGTCAGATACAATTATTGATTTAACTTTGAAAACTAGATCGTCAGCAACTTCTTTGGTGGACAAATAAACACAAAGCCTGTTATTAGAGATCTTTGATGCAAACCGAATATGAGAAGGATTAGTTTTTCCTGCAAGGGCTTCAATGAAGTCAACTGTCGGTGCATAATTAGCAGAGTCAATCACAATTGCATTTTCTTTCTTAGGAAACAGGGAACTATTACAAGCTTGAACATAACTCTTACTTGAAACAATACTTGGTTGTTGATTGGGATGGTGGACTTCCATGATGGTTACGATGTTGTTGCTCGGATGCCAAGCAGCAACACGATGGTCAGAAACATACGCACTTCGAGCTTCTCGGTGCGTGAAAATGAAGAGAACACTCACTAAAACACTGAACTTCACAAATCTGGGAAAACTCGTCACCCGAATTTGCACACAGTTAAGGAACAACTATTAACCACAAAACCAAAAAAAACTATAACAGCTTTCGTTCTTGACGCTTATCTTGAACGGCCACGGTCATAGCGCGCGAAGGAAGCACAGCGGAGCAGCGAACGTCCGCACACCGCCGAGTCTCAACGAGCGGATGTATCTTTGTTGAGCCTGATATTAGAAAAATTATGTTTGATCTCAATTTGAACTACATGTGTCAGTAAATGAAAAAGAATCATGGATTGCATTTAAACACTTGTAAATAAGTTCATCCAGTTCATCCCATTCAAATATAAAAATAATTTAGACTTCAATGCCATGTTAATTATCAAATTCGTCCGTTCATCCAGGCCTTCACATTTCTGATATCTAAGGTTCATGTCACTTGGCAGAACACATCGCACCTACAGAGTCAGAGCGCTAATTAAAATATCTAGTATTCCAAACTCCAAGACCAAAATCCATTAGCGAACGCCATCTACCAACTTCGGCTACAAAAGCGCGGGAGCCAAATTCTCACGGGAGGGCCGTGGATAACGCGAACACGCGCGACGCACCCGGGGGCAGGGAAAGGTCGCCGGCGAGAAAATTCCTGGCGAAGTGCCCAGCGCTGGTGCGCCCTCTGGACGCTCGTCCGGCGCGGCGCCACCAGCGGGAAAAAGTTTTCCCCGAGCGGACGAAGCAACGCGCGGCGATGTTCGGCAAACAAGCTCACGGAGCGCCGCGCCGCCGCGCCACAGACGCTGGGACGGCCGCGTTCAGAAAGCCAATAACCGACGCTTCCCAATTCACGAATCCCGTCTGTTGTTGTTCTTTGTTGTTGTTCTTTTTTTGAAAGGAAATGAGCCTAAAATCGTTTTCATTTGTGCCTGAGAATTTACGCAGTTATGCTGAAGGGATTGAATGCTTATCTACCCTAGTTAATTGCAAATATTTTTTTATTTAAATGAAGGGGGAAATTCCGATACATATGATGAGCTAAAATTTCTAGTGGTCAGATTATTTGTAAATGTATAGTCTTTAAAAATGTTTGTGTACGTTGCAGTCTCATCATAACAATTCAAACAATATCAAACGGATCATTTATAAAAATATTTTTCTACATCTTGAAACTCGTCCTTCTTCTGTTTCTTTTTCTTTTTCTTCTTCAAATGAATAATTCTCTAAAGTAAACTATAGATTACCTACATAAGTACTGACTACCACACATGGTTTTACAGGCCACTTTATGACGCGTAACGTTGTAGCAAGACCGCACACTATGTAAATACGCTTTTAAAAAAGCAACTAAAATACAAAATAAAAAAACATTATTAATATTATTGACATTCAATATTATTAACTCTCTAATCTTAATTAATGGCATATTTGTTTCTCCTTTCCAGGGCTTAAATTTTTATAATCTGTTTAGCTGCTTTTATAAATTATTATTAATTAGTAAAGCACGCGATGAATTCTTTATAAAGTTCATCTCCCAGAAAAATGTTTCACATGTATACATCTAAATTCACTTCCAACGTTTCTGCGAAATATATTTATTTGAAATATTTCTCAAATACAAGCATAGACCAGTTTTGTTAACAGAAGCACTTTTTCATTTTGATAATATTTTTTTCTACACATTAAACGAAAAATAGAAGTGTCCATGTTTTAAATAAAACTACGTCCGTTTGGCCGCACAATTAAAAATGGCGGGTGACATAGGACCCGCAGGCCGCGGTTTCGCCAGGCCCGATTTATATTACTATTCTACGAAGTACAGCAATCGGTACTCTTCTTAACTGGCGCAGATAACGAAACTGAAAATTAGATGGGTTTATCACGAAAGACAGTAAATTACTCATTACTAGTCAAATTGCTTTGAGAAAATTCAGACAATTATATTGTAGTCAAATAGAACTTAAGCCAATGCAACTCTTGCTTAGAGATGAACTTGATGATGATTATTTTTTGGCTAGCAAATATGACCATCCTCCAGTGATTACATATTCTTCAAGAACATTAATTAAAAAACTGTTTTTTGATTTTTTTATATTGCAAAACTCTTGCCACATAAATACAAATAATATCTAAAATAATAAAATATGTATTTACTACTTTACCATAGTCTCTGTTATTGCCACTACTTCAATTTTTGGTAGTTGAACTAAACGAGAATAAGCCATGAAATATTTATCACATTTTTTTACTCTGTTTCTTCATAACAAGTTAAAATTATTTCCTGGTGACCACGGGTAGGGGTGTGGCAGGAACTATCAATAGCATAGGTTATAATTACCTAGCACAGATATAGATAGATATTAGATATTTATTATTTCTGCAGGTAGGTATATACAACCTGGTGGCAGAACACTACAATTTACGTATTACAATTAGGAATATTAACTTTAAATTATTTTAAGACATAATAATAATAATAATAATAATAATAATAATAATAATAATAATAATAATAATAATAATAATAATAATAATAATAATAATAATATGCTAACAATAATACCATTAACTACATTTTATGGCTGACGCATTTAATAGTAATTAACACAATAAAAATAACAATAATAATCAAATAATAACTGTTACAATAAGCTTAATTATTCAATTAATTATGATATAAAACTCCTCTAAACAGTATGACCAATTAGGAATGAAAGTCGTAATTCCTCCTCGTGGTGACCCCCGGTAATTTTCTTTTGGGGAATATCTCAAAGTTGCTAATGAGAGGAGGAAAGGATATTCTTCAGCGAGCAACGAATTAAGGGAATGAAACCCGGCATATAAAAACAAAGGCGGATGGTAACTCCGTAAGCATAGTTCTCCCCTTAGGTCAATAAATCCTAAAGAAAATCTAGGCTCTTGAGATTTTGAGATTTAACTAATAGATTGACAGTAACTTCCGGTAAATATTGTATTTTGACGAATTCTCATGTAGGAGAGTTCCCAAATTTGCTGATGATGGTGATAATGATGATTAACGGAAATTATATTGATTACCAATATTAATGAAATTGCCTCACGTCAAAGAGAACATGCTTAAAAGTGGTGAAAATATTGTTTACATAATTTAATGAATAGTTGGCTGGCAAATAGTCCCGTTTCACTTCAAACTAAAATTGTAGAGTTTAAAAACAAAGAATATCAAAGACCATGACTATAATTATAAGAAATTTACGCCAAACTTTACTGCATTACTGTTAATTTTTTGTTGAAATTTAATACCACTTACAAGTACATGTACTGGAAGGCAGAGAACTCTATTGGTGAAAATATTATTTTTTGCCAAAATGTGACAAAGAATTTTCTGATTGCAAGCTCTTGAAATATACTGAAGACAATTTACAGCTATTACAAACTATAGTATAATTTTCTATTTCCATTACACATACTGGACAGAGAATACTATACTTCGATAACATTTCTATTATGAGTATTTCTTAAGAAAATTTTCTGAAGACTGCGCATAAATAAATTCTGTTACATACCACTAGCTTTGTGTAGACTTAACATAGTACTTTATCACTGCGAGTAGAAGAGTAAAATGCATATGAAACTCTCGAAAAATTTCTGATACGTACCTTAATAGCAACCCTTTTATTATTAATATAGTTTTGTCAGCATCTATTTTTTTACACGACAAACTCCAGTTCATCCACTCGCCCCCGTTCATTCCGCCACCTCAGCACCCAACAACCTTACCTCGCTGCTGCTCCGCGTCGCCCATCGTCTTGGGCAGCTCATCAGGAGGAGTGACGCCGCCCTAATTAGCGGAGGTTTTGTCGCGTTGCACTCTCTCACCCGCTCCGCCCCTCGCACTACTTCGCCCCTCTCCGCCGACATACAACCTCCCCTCCCTCCTCCGCCCGGGCTGGGACTCGAGAGACGGGAAACAATTCCCTCTGCCGCTGGTGCGAAGTCTTGTAAGGCTTCGCGAAGCCTACGACCCCGCCTTCTTCTGCCATCCCGAGTCTTCCCTCACCTTCCTTTTCTTCCCTTTGAGGTGGCAGTGGCTGTGATGGTGGAGATATTCTCTTGGCGGTGAGGAGCTGGTGATGGCCGTATGATCGAGGTAGGATATTTCATGATGATGGTGTATATTTCGATAACATTGAAAAATTAGAAGAAAATGTCACCTATGTAACTTCGTAATAGGAAAATATCCATCACATACTCAATGGCAATAAGCATTGGTTTATTACCACCATACATGCGTTAGATCATTTAATTTGTGACATTCTATACAGACAATTGCTTTTCCCCCCAATTTTTTCCATTATCTAAAATATCAATACCAAGTCCTTCTTCAAGTTAGGGGTATATATTGATTGACATACCTAATATTTCCAGATATCATAAGAACTACCCTTCAAATGAATCTATAATTATATTTTGTTAAATTGTTGGATAATCTTACATTTTGTTTCTAGTTTGTTCAGAAACATTCTTAAACCGTTCAGGAAAAGAAATCAAATGAAAATTTATGCTATCTTCGAACAAATTCTAAATTCTTTCTTTTTTACTGTTTGACGAAGCAGCCTAAAAGTCAAAAGCTCTGGATTCCTGTGTTTTGTTGATATTATTACATGGATTTCAAACGTGTTCCTTAACCAGAATCAGAATCAGAATCAAGGATGGTCGTGAGAGAGAAATAATTTCAATCAAACAAGCAGTATTCGTTTTCATTCATTCAATACGTAACTCGAGCAAAAAGTAAGAAATATTTTTTACAATTATGTCATCACGTGGTTGGATTTGAGCGCGCCCTTTAACCCATCCCAACCATTTAGGAGTCATCACTGGCTCTGTGGTGAGGACAATTCCTTCTGTAAAGGAGAATTTCTTTCAGTCCCAGTGAACCGATGTTAAGTCACGACGGTATGTGCTCGGAAAATGCTAGTATACAGCAACTTCAAATTTTGTATTGAATTTTTATTTTACTTATTTTCTATTTTTCTTACATGTAAAATAAGTACAGATATGTGTACATATATTGATTTTTTATTACAATAAATTCTGTTCCCTAGTGATGACCATAAAGGGCCTACAATGACCAGAAAGGGCTGCAAGGACGCGTTTGGTAATGAACGCAATATTGGAGGTCGAGAAAGTCAGTCACTGACAACGGTAGACAGTGTAGGCAGAGAATGTAGAAATAGTAACGGACGGTTGCGACGAGAGAGTTACGATAGCAAGGATCTTAGCAAGGGTTGGTGGTTGAGTGGGCGGGCGCGAAGTTAGAGAGGAGAACAATATGTTGATAGCTACAAAGCAGCAGCAGTGATTGCGACGGCATCGACAGTGGAACTGGCGGTAGAGTTAGTGCAGGTGATAGAGATGGTAGTAAAAGTTGTGGAAGTGGTACTGTAGCTGTGGCGTTCATTCCTTAAAGGGAAAAGGTAAAGACAACTGTTTTGTAAAGTCTGTTTGAAGCTCGTGGTCACAAATGTTAGAGTGATAGGAGCGAGTAGGTCAAATATGGCTACTGCAATCTCTCCAGCAGTGAAACAGTGGAAATGATCAGGGAGATCAACGCGGAGACAGCAGATTGGTAGATGATGAAGGCAGCCAAGATGAATGGCAGAGATGTTGAAGGCGGTGGATTGACTGATGGATAATTTAGTGTCTCCGGGCACAACTACTATGGTAAATAGTCGCCTAAGTGTAATGCATGTATTATCGCGAATGGTGGCGTTGTTCTTCCTTCAAAAGGGTCTGAGAATGTACGCTTATTTACATATCGGTTGGTGAGGGTTGCCTCAACAGGTATCTCTGTCAGGGAGACATCATACAGCCGGAACAAGCTCTACACAAGCACTTGACATGTGTGGTAGTGTATATATTGCACAAATTCTGCATGTAAGTGTAAATGTGTAAATAAGGGGTGAGGATGGGACAAGGAAGAGGGAGGGAAAATCGCTCGTGATCCGTGCCCCGTTTGTTAGGGTAATGCTCTAGCAGTCACAGATATTAAACCTTCAGTGGTCGCACTCAAAATTGGAACACGAGTTGTCGCGTTGACTACAATTGTAATCCTCTTTTAAAATATTCTTATTAATAATAGTTTACGAAAAAATTAACTTTTAGTTCAAATATAGGTAAGTAATGGTATCTAAGCATTGAACAGTTACAAAACACTATAAAATTTATTAGAGAGTTAATACATAGTAAATTGTATGAAATATTACACAAAATTGGATGTATTTTGCCATTAAATAAATATACTCAAATATATGCGAGTAGATGTTTGTTTTTGAAAAGTCTTGTGCTGTGTATCTTTTGTCCACTTGATATACTTTGCATTACCATTATTAAATAAAGGAATTTGATAGAATTGTTTAAACGTTTGGAGCCTGTATTCTGAACGGGATTCAATGTCAACAACAGGTGAACATCTCACACATATTTTCTTAATGTGTTCTGAGCACACTATCTGCACACAATCTACGCAGCACTTTTTCGTTTCGTTGAAGTTCTTAGAGATAACAACGTCCCACGCTGCCCTTTGGTGACTTCGCGGACCCTTCAGTCCCTTCTCGGATTCCCAGTAGAAGTCCTCCGCGTGTTCTTGCTGTTGGCACAGTTCTTCTCTCGAACCTCCTTTTCATCCGAACTATACAAAATTGGAACAAATTACCTGTAGTAGTGCTAGAGAATTTCCCACAGAATGTCAAAAATTTTAAAATTAAACTAATTAAATATGGTTAATTGATTAATTTTGCAAAATTGTATTTAGTAATATGTAAATATTTTAATGTTGTTTGATGTTTGTTTTGTGTATTTTTAGTAATTCCTTAGAAAACGCTACCACCGGAAGTATTCTATGTATTCCTAAGTAGCTAAATAACTATTCTATTCTATTCATTCCTGATTTCACTAAGGAACAAAGCGAGATACTTTCGAAATCCCCATCTAGTCACGCTTTCTGCACTGTTGTTCTTTGCATAAACATTCAAAGCATTGATTGCAGTGGTATTCATTATGTCCGCGTAGGTCAGAAACTGAACCGCGACTGGTCACATGGATCACTATTCTAATCCAAGCTGTTTCCGGCGTTCATCGCTCGTGCATCAATTATCACTTTAATCATATTTCGCTTTAATTCAATAGCTGGGGCCATTTAAGAAAGGTTCTGAAAAGTCCATGCCAAAAGTTTGTCATCTCGCCGTAAACAGCCAATGAAGACGACTGGATTACAATAGTAACCCACGCGTCTACTGACGAGTTAATCGGAGAAACCACGGAAAACTACCGATCAGAGCAACTAGCTGCTAGAATTCTCCTCCGGGCAGTGGCTGTGTTTGACCTTGCCATGCAGCTGATATCGAAAATCTTTGGTCGTCGGAACTCGAAGCCTAAAGGCCCATTCACAATGCAAACATAAGCATAAGCATGGCGTTAACATGTTAGGACTACGTCTAGTGGACTCATTCACGTGTTCGCATAAGCATAACACGTAAGACGTTAACTTAAGACCTTGCAAGCTTCAAGCTTCTGTGCTATGCTTATGTCAGACATAAGGAATGAGCCAATCACAGTTCGTTAACTCAAAATCGAGTATCGAAGTCGATCGTGTCGATTCGTGTGCTGCGTCTCATAGCCAATAGAAACTCTTATTTTGCCTGTGTTTATGTTCGACATTGTGAATACGCCAACTCTTCGCTTGTGTTAATGTCTATGTCTATGTGTTATGCTTATGTTTGTGATTGCATTGTGAATGGGCCTTAAGACCTCTCCGTCAGTGTCGCTGCGTTGGCCGTCGGTGGCGGTGAAGGCGCCAGGGGCGAGATGCAGATCCTCTGGCAGTGAAGAGGTGGATGGGCGGCGGTGGGGGCCGCGTGGGCGACGGGGGCGGGGGGCGGGGCGGGGCAGGGCGGGGAGGGCGCCTCCGACGCAGGCGGGGCCCCGCCACACGCAGCCGTGGTGCGGGCGACAGGCGCTCTGCCCTGGCCGCCCATTTCGGCACGGGGCCTCCGCCGCCGCCAGGCAACCTTGCGGAGGACTCGCTTCTGGGAGACGGGGGCGCTGAATGGCACATGAACGTACAGTCGATAGGAGTCTCCTTTGCAAGATACAGCTGCGATTCATCTTTTACGATTGACATGATTAATATAGGGTGTGCGTCAAACATTTTTCTTAGTTTCATTCAAAGCTGTTTTCGCTATTTTGATGGGTAAATCAATTCTTAATACGTTTCAAAATTTATAAAATAACGTACTGTATTTATGTAAAAGTTAATTACAAAACAACCTTTCTCTCTACTCAGTAAAATGTGTTTTTAAAGTATTTTCTACTTTACTGACTTCCAATTGATTCGACTATTGGTAGTTTCTGTAAATGTTTACTGTTAACAAATATGAGAATGATGTGAGGAGATAAACTAAAGGCATTCATATTATATTAATAAAGTACATCAATATTTAATAAGAAATCATACTCTAGTTATTTGTACAATTCCTACAATCCTTCGCCAACACATCAATGTTATTAATATTGCTACCTGTAGTTAGCATGATATAATTATAATTTAAATATATGTGCAAGTAAAACAGAAGTAATAGGGACAAAATTGGAGGGTAGAAATATCCTGTGATGTACAATGAAAACGAAAAGTTGAGAAACGTTCTAGTATTTCTTCAAAACGGAACGGTGGAAGCAGACGTACGTTTCTTGTTAGAAACAGCTTTAAGAAAAATCAACAGTAGTGTGTAAGAAAACTTTTAAAACAAAATTCTGTTACAGAAGCGTTTCTGCAAGTTTTAATAATGACCCGCTAGCCATACAATTTGGGACTTAACCGTAGCTTCAGCGAGAAACGTCACTTGCCGGCAAACGTCGTGGAGAGTGAGATAGACAGCCGTCGCTTCGAGGCAATCAACTGTCATTCAGAGCGTGTTCTCAGTGCTCCTCGCCATAAGAGGCCAGGCTACACACGAAATGGACGGGTATTACAGGAACCCCAAGAATGCAGAGGTCCACAAAACAACGACAAATACAATGTTCCTTGCCAGACATGTAATTGTAAATGGATGGCGTGACATGCAAGACGTGACCCAGCCGAATACGCTAGATGGGCGGCGAAGTTGATGTGATCAGAACAGTCATAGTAGCCCGATACGGCGTGCACATGCAATTACATACAAATTTATATTTGATTTTTGATAGTTGGTATCTTACATTCGAGAATAAGAAGCTTCTCAAAAGTTTCCCGTTTAATACCTCAATACATTTTTCTCAGTTGTTCACCGCTTAATATCTCTATATAAGATTGTGAAGAGTCCAATTTATTTCAAATGATATATTGAAATTATCAATTTATTTTTCTGATTATCAATAAGCTTTGGTGTCACACATATCGGTGTTGAGACACACATCTGTTTTCTCAGTGTAGGTAACAAAACTAGGTTCCGTGGATTTAAAAAAAATGTTTCATGATGAATATCTGCTACTTGTATTAGGTGGCGCAATAATGAATCTTAAATATTTCTACTATCGTTGAAGTACATTTTGTTTGGACACGAGTTAGGATAGAGTTTTTATTGCAATCACCACGTGTAGTTTCCTTTCACATGACTTAAAAATCTTTCAACACACATTTCTTTCTTTAGTAATAATATTAATTAAACACTTTTTACAAGTCACAGTCAATTCTTTGAACAGTCACAACATAATTTATAAAGAATACTAATTACTAATGTACAGATAATAGATTTTAATATTTTATTCATTACTTTTTAACTTCAGTGTTTAATACACATATCCGTTTTATTCATTTCTGAGACAAATAGAAGATTCCTACCGACCATAAAAACGGCTAAAATGAGTAATAATCCTTACAATGTTAAATCAAATTTTCGTAAATGTATACAGCTCTAGAAAACACATTTCTTCACTTGGCTTAATGACAGTTTTTACGGTGATATGTACTCAACATCTAACGTTCCTGAGTTTATTCCAACGAAGTAGATTAATGGTAATTTGCCGCTAAAAGAGAAGGTATATGTCTTCTACTAAAAGAAGGGAATAACATCAATTAACCTGTTTCATGGAATGAAATATCAGGGATTGCGTATGATGTATTATTGTCAAAGGGCGCGAAAATGAAATGTAATTCTGGTTACGCAAATATAAAAGACACAAATTTTCTTTAAAAATTTACTTATTGAGTGATTCGAAATTACACAGATCAGTACTAAATTACTATCTCATGTGCATTTGCTGGCTTACATTGTAACTTATACTAAACTTAACACTAAATACTTAAAACTAAACTACCTTACTAGAAGTGTAGGAAACTACAAGAGCCCCTACAATGAACAATTAGTAGAGAAAATGTTCAAGAACGCTTCGGAAGGAAATCTATTCTTAATTCTAGTAGGGAAGTCATTTAAAGTGGCCAGGTTGTAGTGGACGGCTCGGTTTATTGTATTTAGGTTGGAGTAAAAATTATTGGAAAGATGGGCAATATGTTTGATGATCGGTGATATATTCAGTTCTTTATGAAGTTGGGCGTTAGAGATGAACCATGGGGCATATGTTGCTAATCTGAGGAATCTATTTTGTACGATTTGAAGTTTATTAATGTTAGAAATAGATGCATTGGTCCAGATGGGACATGCGTAGAGCATTAATGGTCTGACTATTGCTTTATGAATTGTAACGGCATTTGTGAGGGATAGCCGACTTTTGGAGTTGATAAGGAATTTTAGTTGAGCTATTTTTATTTTTGCTTGTTATTGTTTTAGTGTTATGTGTGTTTTCCAGTTGAGTCTTGTGTCGAAGTTCATCCCGAGGTATTTTACTGATTGGTTTTGTGGTGTCCATGGAATTGTGTGTTTATTAATGTGCAGTGGTGGTGGGGACACAAACTGTGTTCACGGAGAATAAATATCTGGAAAATACCTTGAAGTATTTTACCGCGAGTAGAGGTATTTGTGAAGTGTGGACCATTGACGTCTTGTTGCGTTAAGCTAACCTTTTCTCGTATCACTCAAGGGACAACAGGAAGTCCTTCACAAAACATATTTTAGACTTGTACTTGGTTGTTCATTTCACCAGTTCATCTTAAAGAAAGTGATTTTTTTTTATTTGGATACTAATTTTCAATGCAATATTTAAATTGTAATTTTTAGTTGAATGTTATGTGCTTTGTAATAAAATCTTTTATCAAGTTAAGAAGTAAAAATTTCAATAAATTGATTTGGTAATGTAATATATATTGCAATTATTTTTTCAGGACGACACGTACATGATTATCCAAAATTATAAAAACATAAAATGGGCTAAATCAACTTTCCAAAACGTAAAAAAATGTATGATACTATAATTTTATTGTGACTCACAGACAAAATAATACAACGCTTATAGTAATTAACGAAACGATTATACAAAGAAGGCGATAATTGCACAAGTGGTATGTTGAAGAAAACGATCGACGATAGGAGGAAGTTTTCTTATATACCACGAGTGCAATGATACCGCTTTATACACATGTTACGTTCAATATGTTTTTCGATTCCATTTAAGAATACCTTAAATTTTGAGAAATTCAAGCAAATCTTTACAATTCCAGGCATGTGATAAATGACGTCGTATTGCTTCAAATATATATATATATATATATATATATATATATATATATATATATATATATATATTAGTGGGCATTGTGTTTGTTTGCAAGAAATATTTGCATTTGAAAGGTACTGAAGATATTGCTGATAAAATATTAGAAGAAGCTGACAAAGTCATGAAAACATTACTTCCCACGAAAAGTAAAGACAAGTATGAGAGATACATCAACATGTATAAATATTGAAAAAAACTAGTTATTCTGACAGAGTACTTTTTAGAACTGGTAAACAGGACTGATATTTCCATTTTTTACATTCGTAATCCTAAGACTAAATGTTTCACACGTACAACATTTAATTTATTTACTTTAAATATTTTGTGTTGTTCCATAAGTGAGCTAGCTTAACGTTTACCTCTCCAATTCAGTTTTATTCATTCGTTGTTTATATGTTGTTGTTGCAGGTACGTAATATGTGATGTACATTTTTGTTCGTGTTCCATGGCCAACTGCAAATACCTTGGCTACTTCTGTGTTATAGTTCCTTAATTAAACGATTTGGTTCCAATTCTGATTTCTGATCGGTAGATGTGCATTTTTAAATGCACGGTGGAAATTCAATTGCACGAGTGCTCTTAGCATATAAATAATCAATGAAACTTCATGGAATTAATGAGCATCTTTAGTTAACCAATCGAAAGATAAATTTGAAGTTACTGATGGAATGGAAGAAAAAAAGAACATTTAACTGGAATGAATGAATCTCCCTTTTGAAATTCAATTTTTAGTTATTCATAACACTTATTAACACTGGTAACTAATATATTATTAATATGAATCGTTAGTTATGTTTAATTCATTTACAATTATGTTAATATTTTGCTTATAGTTTAAAATGTATTTTTCTCAAATTTTCTGATGAACAGTTAGGATAAAGAAATACTACATTACGTCATACATGAGAAGAACTTAAAATTGTGATTCAGTCTTATAGCAAACACACATTTCGATTGCTTTAGAAAACGTACATTTAGAAAACATTCCTTTTACATATGTATTTACCGCAGTACTCTCACATTGACTTCTGCCTTAATCCCCAGGGCAAACATCATTATTAAACGCATTATCTGGATTTGCGAATGTGCTATCTTCAATTATCCGTGATAGAGACAATCCACATAATTCTGGGTGCCTGAGTAATCCAAATGGATTCAGATGTAGCGATGGAGATTATAACGTCACTAAGTATATACACAGTCAGATATTATACCTTTCTGTATGACTATTTGACATTCGGCTATTATATTTAAACCTCTATGGTCATGTGTTGTTCAAAAATCACATTGCATGGATCGATATTATTTTTGTGTCTTTCATCGCGCTGCTTTTCCTAAATGTACAGAAATATTACATTATAAATATAATGTTGCATTTGGTAGATTTAATTTTTTGTTCAAAAATGGATGCCTATTTGTCTTAAAACAATTCTCTTCTACATTCGTTCCACAATGACAAGTATTGAAAATTAATCACTGAAGTTAAATAGCAAGTATATTTTTTAAATAAAAATAAGTACAGTTTATGAAATGTAGGACAGGCTTCAAGGTATAAAATTTCATTTTAAAAATTCACAAGAAATTCAGCCTTTCTTCAAAAGCTTCAAATGTTGATCAATTTGTAGAATGAGAGTTAACCCACGAAACGTTTCTAATTTTATGTTTTTTCGTGTACTAATTTTTCAAAGAGTATGAAAAGTTCTTACTTGTAAAATTATACGCAAAACATTCAGTATTTTGTACTCTGTCTACAAACAAATGGAGTGAAATCTTGGGAGAAGAGTAGATATTTTCCCTGCAGATACAGTCCCCTTCAATGACCTTATCAGGAAAATCTGGTTACTAGTCTCGTGTTCCCGCATTGTGTAGAATTTTTAAGATGTTTTCCAGCAAGTGGCAAGATTCTCCTATTAATGAAGTTTAAAAGTTAATTAAAGGGAATTGTTGATAAAACGTTTTCCTTCTTAAAAGTCTAATAATAAAATATATCATTTTTTCTTACTGATCACGAATGAAGTAAAAACTTTTTAAAATATAGTAGGCGACCCACACACTTCGCATTTTAAATTTGGTTTTACAGCATGGTGGATCATTTGGAGTAAAAATGCTACTCGTAATATAAACAATAGACTTTAAAATGTGTATGATAATAGTAAAGCATTTGATGTAAAGCAAAATTGAATATCCTTAAGCTGCAAATGGAATTAGCAACGTACATGTTTTCAACATATCCTTTCAATGTGCAGTTTTATTCTATCCAATGAAAATACTTCTTAGTTCATTTAAATGATCACTTCGACAATGACTCCCAGAAATACTGTACACTCCATCGACTAAAATATAACATATTTTATGGAATTAATTTCCTCCTTCTTTTATAGTAAATAAGAGTTAACAAAAATATAATTTAAAACTAGAAGTGCTACAGAATGTCACAGATTTCTCGTAGCATTTTTTTCTAGTTTCCTTGGCGTGAACTAGCTTTAAGGTCTTCCTCCATAGTCTGGCCAGCTACCATCAATCGTCACCAAGAGTACATTTTCTTGATGCTTTCTTAACCTTTCGGTAACTTAATAGTAGAACCGAAATATTACTTGAAGAATATTAAAGAAGAGTAAAATCTCGTCTAAAAAAGAAATTTTCATTGAAAATTTTGAAGCCGTTTTTAAGAAAATGGCGATTAAGAATTACTGTAAATGCGAAATTTGAAGCTCTTTTTCACAGGAATGTATTGAGTTTTCGAAAAACTTCATTTGAAGTCCTTTCAAGCACTATCAATTACAAATGTAATAATGTATACAAATTGATGGAAATGTGCATTTTAATGGCGTGAGAGATATTTCCAAAAAATTACATTTGTGAAATTATTGAAAAAGAATACAACAAAATTAACTTTACGTCATATTAAACAGTGCAATTAGCACTATCTATTGGAGAAATTAGAAGAAAAAATATGGAGCGAGTTTTGAGAAAATAGCGTTTGAGCGTTTCTGAAAATGCGGGACTTAGAGTTCGTTTTTGCAGAAAACTGTTGAGTTTTCGAGAAACTGTATTTGACATTATTTGAAGCACATATACAGACGGACAGACAGATAGACAAACAGACGGACAGACAGACGAACAGACAGACGAACAGACAGACGGACGGACGGACGGACGGACGGACGGACAGACGGACGGACAGACGGACGGACAGGACAGACGGACATTTTGAAAAAAACTACTTTATCGGTATCAGGGGACCCCAAAACTTGTATTTCCGTTGAAATCTCGAAATCGATTTTCCGCAGCATTACATAAATTTCTCTATTCTTCATATATTACTCCTGTATATAAGTATGTATATGAGAAAGTAAAAAAAGAAAATGAAAGAGTGGCTAAAAGAAATCACAGGAAATACATTTTTTTAAAAAAAAGTCCGAGTTAGTTTACTAATCTTTTGGTATTACAAAGCAAAATTTAAATTCGTATTAATATCAGTAAGTCAAAACCATAAATATTTCATTACAAAAATTAAGGTAAAACCAACAAAAGCTACGGAATACCGAGAAAAATCCAAAATATCGTTTCCGGTATGTGTAAACAAATTATATTATCTATTAATCACCAAATGCTCTCTGAGCATTAATGAAATGATATTGAACAAAGCATCTCTTCCAGGAATTGCAGAGTTTATACACCAACGCTTTTTAATGAAGCAGATGTAATAAATACTGAATAAATACGTATATAATGTTCCAACAGTTAGTACGACAATCAAATAATTTGAACCTAGAAGCAAGTTTTCGGGCGTGTTTTCCAATACAGCTCGTTTGTTCCGGAAATTGAGTTTTGCGTAACTACCGTCCAAGCGAACGAAATGCACTCAGGTGAACGTGTAGACTGATTGAATTTCTCTTGCTGTAGTCGGAATATGAGAAACTTCCTGTATTTTGTGTAAATAATCGACTGGATAATTTAATCGCTGATTGCATAATGTATACCAGTTATTTTTAATGAGTTTGTAAAAGCAAATAAAACAATGTGCCCGCCGACGGACTATTCCAGTGGCAGGACTGTCACGGCACGAGAGCACGTCAACTTCGGTGCCGGTTTGTTTGCTGCGGTAATAGAGGATAGCCTGTTGGGGAAAAACTGCCGTTTGTAAATATAGCAACCACAAAATTGTTTGAAAGGGCATGCTGACTATAGTGTGTTCAGTTCACGCCACAAATCTATGACTACAGCCTTATAATAAACGTACACTGCGAGAAGGCAACATTTTGAAACTATATATAATCTTTTTTGGGAAAATGTATCTTCAATTTATTTGTTGTGTGACATTACATTCAATATTAAACTTTAATTATGAGGCAAATAAAAGTAATACCAGTTACTGCAAAAAAAGAACTATCATTGAAACTATCATTTTTTCAATTTTTCTCGAGTTCTTTGGTATCTAACGGAAACCCAGACATCTTTCATTTACACGGAGGCTGTATATTTTTTTTCCAAGTTCTGCGCTCATTGGTAATTCGTTATCTACATATAATATGTTCATTTTCCATCCCATTTGATTCGATGGAAAATGGGATGGAAAGTATGCACACCATTGACCATGGGATGGAAAGTGTGCATTACCATTATATGATGATGGATTCATATTTAAGTTTTCTCTTAAACTGAAATAAAGAAACCCACAATCACGGCGTTTGATTGTGCAACATGAAGTCAATTCTAAATTATTGTTATGAATTGCATACTAAATCAACAATAATAATGCAATTATGCAGAACTGAACAGATTATTTTTAAAATAATACTTATATCTTTTCAGTGTGTCTATTTCAAAATGTTCTAGTAATAAAAACATTTTAATGGTTCCTCGAAAACTTTTTTCTTTAGAGAAATTCATAGAAAATTTCTCACTGTCAGTTTCAATTAAATTCGAGATCTGCTATGCCAATGTGATCCTCAGAAGTCTTCTGTAGAAGCAGCTTGCTGGACGACCACCAGATGGCAGAGGATTCGCTTCTGCTCTCGGATTCGGAACGCGGGATGCTGAAAGATTGCGAACTCGCGGTATTCCGTGCGCCCGAGCTCAAAATCGCTTCATTTCTGGTCATCGATTATCGGAACATGGCCGGCCGGTCCGCCTCGGGGATGGGGGAGGCTTCTTACTTGCGGCTTTCAACCGATTGGGTAAACTGACGGCTGCCAAAAGAGCCGTTGAACACAGAGGGTGCAGACCTTTTTGTGCGGCCCACCATTAACCCGAACAAATCTTTCGTTTCTTTTTGTATTGTCGGGATGTCTCAGTTGGCCCATTGGTCAATATAAATCCTCTTAAGAAACAGTACTGCATCTGTTTTCACAATCTTATATACAGTCTCATTGCTACAGAATTATATATTGGCTCTATTCGTTGATTTTACCAATAGTCGGCCTCAACCATGCGGTCACCAAGACTGCACTGAAGTGATCTCGGTAAGTGTGGTCGCAGGTTTCTGCCCTGCGAAGGCATACAAGTAGACATTTTCACTTTGGGGGAATGGCTCTCCGACTCTTCATTCATTACATTTCCTTTCTCATCGTATTATTCCTACTAGGTGAGGGTGGTGGAAAAGCTTGTATCCGAAAGCACCTACCCGTTACATCTGCGTCGGTTACTTCAACGATCCCTTACTTGAGTTACAAGTTTCGTGTATATTACCAATATCCTTTGCCTAACTTAATCCTAATCCATCCACTCATTTATTTACTTTGCTCAGAACCTTGTTTGAATGAAAATAAGACCAGTGTACGCAACGAACGGACCTACCGAACGCAGCGTCAGCACTGATGCACTAGTGCTGCTTGATTCTTTTCCTCTAAACCGGTCTGAGAACGAGCTTCGCATATTCCGGAAATTGACCGATTGACCAAACTGAGCTCACCATTCACCCCGATTGGGTTTGGTTCAGAACCATCATTTCCGCTGCCTCTACAGCGACTCTGACCCACTCGATGTCACAGGTTTCGAGACTCGAGGGTGGTGGATTTTCGACACTTGTTAAATAACTAAGTTAAATTCCGCTGTTGTCTGGAGGAGAATTCTAGCGGGCGGCTGCACTGATCTGTAAAATTACGTGATTTCTCCGATCAATATCACGCCGAATCAGTACCCTAACAAAAGTGGCCAAGGACAGCACGCAATCTATCCTTCCTCTTCCTTGTCATATCATCCTCCATTACTTACACAGACACACACACACATGCACTACTCTAACACACATGACGGAAGATTAGTCGGGAGGTTAGAACTTGTCCCTGCGGAAGCGTTGCCCCGCTGGCGAAGCTAGCTGAAGGAGGAATCCTCAGAAAAATCCATTTGTAGTTCGACGCCGAATCTTATCATCCTGCGGGGAAGAGACGCCTATATCTTTTTTTAAATTTATTTTATTTTTACAGATCATACATAGTTCAGTACAAATAATACTTTACATATGTATTGATTGCTTACATTCTAAATTACCTAAAATAAAACTAAAAACTAATTCGGGTGAGGAAATCTTTTCCAGACACCTCTAAAAACAATCTACTTCGGCAAATTTGGTTAGGAATGCCTGGTATGGATATCTATTTTTTAATCTGGTTCTATGAGGAGTTTTCGGGAGTCTGAAGTTGTCTAGGTGAGGAATTTGAGGTATGGAGTGATAGAACTGGCTTGAGAGGTATGTCATATGGTGTTGTATGGAGTCAATTTGAAATTCTTTGTGGAGCTGTGAGTTTGAGACAAACCAAGGTGCATTTGTGATAGTTCTAAGAAACTGGTTTTGGACTATTTGGAGCTTGTTTAGGTTTGTGCCGGCATCTTTAACCCGGCAGTGGTGACGCGGGGGTCTGTGAAATTCCCGCGAACCTTTCTTTCCGCTTGTTGTATTTCCCACGTTGGCTACCTTGACCATTGCTTTAGTACGTATCTGATTTTGTATCATTATATTTAATGTGCTTTGAGTTAGGCAATTTAGTGAGTTTTATACGTATAGCAAGCCGTTTCTTTGTTTGGGGTTACTTGGGGGACCCCCGCGTTACTTTTCATGTTAGCAAACGTGTTTTCAGTAAAACTTTCTAATACTTTGGTATTGCATGCTGTTTTTTTAAGTTATGATACCTATGCAATGAATAGTTTAGGTCACTTATGTTAAGAAAGGAGTGGAATATACTCCAGCTTTTGCTGAAAGTTGGAACAGAGTATCGTTAGTCACCGTCCTGAAAAAAGTCTGCTCGCAATTGTAAGAGACTAAGATAATGTTTTTCTTTGTTTATTGATTCGGTTATGATTGAGAGAGTTACAAAATACACCAACATCAACATGGAAATGGATTTAGAAAGGAATAAAAATGATCGCAGTAAGTCTGACAAAGAGGAAATAAAGGCAGTAATTGGGCTAAATATTTTCGCTGCATCTGTGAAATCATGACATCAAATTCTTTTTGAAATGTGAAATGTGGATAATATGGGTATCGAAATTTTTCTTCGTACTTTGAATTGGAAAAAATTTCAATTTTTGCTACGAAACCCGGGCTTTGATGTGGCAACGCGCGTAGAGAGGAGACAAATTAACTACAGTTAATATTAGATGTTTTCCTGATAATTTATGAGAATTGTTTAGCAGCTAAATTCTTAATAAATTGTTTAATAACACGTAAAAAATTGCTAATATTAGAATAAGAATATTGTATTCATTTATTTTTTCTAATTTAGCATATATTATGAAAATAGAGTGGGGGTCTGAAGACACCTCACGTTCCCACTTTTGTTTTAAAAAGTCACGTTGTCACTGCAGAGTTCTGTATTAAAGTATTCACTACATAATTGGGATTAATGAGCACAGGAGTTGACGTGCCCGAAAATTTAATCAATCGTGAGTCATATCGCTGCGATGGATAGACAGGCGGGTAATGTACCACGCAGCTACTCGCAATTGAAGGAAAAACAATCTTAGCTGGTGAGGGGGACGTTTAGCCACATTAAAAAGAGACCGAAGGGAAACAGAAATAAGCCGTCTGTCTCGTGACCACTGTACAATTTTTGGAACAATATAACGAGTTCCGGAGTTTTCTGGTCTCCTACGCACAGACTTATAAAGCAGCAAGCGCCAAGCATATACTCTTTATTCAAGAATGTGACCCTGAGACGGCATTTGATTCTAAAAATTCTCAAATTTCCTCAAAACAAGAAAAGTAGTGTAATTATAATAATAAATATATTTTTATAAACATATTGTAAAATCTTTGAGGTTTGAGAATACGCTTTCTTGCTACTTTTGAAACTCCTGAGAAAGAAATTATCGCTCGTAGAAGAAAAGAGCAAACCCCAGATGGTGACTTCGCGAGGGACACGTACCAAGGGTATCGGCTGTGGGACCGGTGGGTAGTTATCGGTCAAACGCCAATAGTCGTAAAACGTCTGTTCCCTGCCACGAGGGCAACGGGGTAATTCCGAACGTACACACACCGGTGCCACACAAACAAATGGCTGAGTTAATCGGGATCATGGAAAGTATAAAATCCTTCATTCGATAGTTCCAATATCCCCAATATTTGATTTTCATTTATACTAATGCGTTTTGCTGAAATCGTATTTCGTAAACTTCCTGATTCGTATGAAGAAACACCGACACCACCAGAATTTAAACATTCACTATTCAAATGGTATTATTGAGCACAGCAGTGCACACAGCAGCAATAAACATACAGACCTTCTCATGTCAGTGATTCCTCGGTCATTCAATTTCACAGTCTTCTTTTATAAAAATAATAACTACGGTTAATGATAATTACATTTAATTTAAAAGGGACAAAAGAAAATTTAGGAAAATTCACTAATGATTTATTGAGAAAATCTTGGATCGATTTTGTCAGAGAAAGAAATTAGTACACTTTAAGTTAATGTTAATCGATGTTGTTCGATGTTAATCGCCATTTCAAAAGCATGCATAAAAATGACTCAGATTAGTAGGAATTGATGCTCTGTAGTAGGGCTTGATGTTCTGTCAAAAGTAACGCATTTTTAATGGACACAATTTATTGCAAATGAATTTGTAAATTCCAGAAATGTATTTATATTTTAAACTTCTGTGATTCAAAAAGATCAGAAGAATAGAATACACCAATTTGTGGTACAAAAGTTACGTAATACATATACAAAATACTATCCATGTATGTGAGCAATTGACATATATTATACAAAAATTGTGTTAATTTGTACTTTGATGCTTTTAAATATTATTGTTTGGATATATAAATATAATAGGGGTATGTAAAGAAAACTCTTATGACCAAAAACTTTGTTGCGAGGTAAAAAAAAAGTTGAAGTTGATTCACTTCGTAACCAATATCTTTTGCTACATATGAGATTAAACAAGTTTTCCTTTACACACACTTTCAGAAGTAAACTGTTTTTAGAGACAAAACACCGAGACTTAAAGATGAATTGTTCCTAAATCAGTTTGAATGATATGCCTTAGTTAAAAAGCAAAATGATCGATAAATTAATATACACCATCTCCATAATTTCAAAGTTTTTATTAATCAAAAGATTATAACTGAGTAAATATAGCGCAAAAATGAGAAAAAGGTCTCCGTGAGTTTCGTTTATTTACCGATAATACGCAAGTTATTACGTCAGTCGTCACCTTACATATTATACAATTACGATTGAAATTACTCCTATAGCACTCTACAAGAAAGGCATTGTTTCAGTTATTGTATGGGATAGTGAAAGTTTGCCATGACGTAGACTTATGGCTATCAGCAGTTTTGCAGTCACATGCCGACCGGCAAGCTCAGCTTTAGGTTTGACCTTCACCCATCACTATAACTGCCGCGCCCAGTGTTAGAAACAATAAACATTTGATCTGTTTCTAACAGCCAATATACATCTCATACCCAATGCCGATAATTCGAGCATATTACAAACACAGGGGTGTATGGCGATTGGCTTCTGTTTACTTGCAAGCCTTTTTGTTTCCTAAGGGGCAACTCTGACAGTTTTCGAACGGCAGAATACTCTGAACCCATTCAGATAATTTCCAGTTGGAGGATGTGAAAATACACAAGAGTCCTTGTTGATTAAATGCAACGATATACTCCCGAGCTTTGAAGGGATTTGCAGTACATAGGAAGTGATTACATTATAACTGATGGGTGAGATTCCCGAAATAACGCACATTATATTGGCTTTTGCATTAATGCCGATGGGTGGGTTGGAAGGGGGTGGTATTTATGTGCACCCATATGCAAGAAACAACGTGCTGTAATTTCTATAAACGGTGGTATCACGGTACACTCACTTGGCAATATTATTACGACTTTGAGACTTTAAAATTCCTAACTTTTTACGAGACAGTGAAACATTTCTATCGATTTCTTCGGCGATGATGCCATCGAAATGTGCTGCAGCATGTTCGTCAAATATTATGAAATATTTTGGCGCAGGCAATAGAATGGTAAGTACAGTACATGCCCCGGTAGGCTACTACACTAATCTTATTTTACCTCGATAATATTACTTACCAGGGTGGGTAGCCTTTAACCGCAGCATCCATGCACGTACAGTACACCATTGGGCTGGGATCCGGATATGCCGGAACGCAGTACCCCGCAGGGAAGCCTCCTCAATTAAGCCTGAGTGGGGTCTCTTTGCCAGCTCACAGCTACTAGATGTCCGGACTAGCACCGAAGTCCGATTAAGCACCAATCACATTGCGCCGGGGTGAATCTTTACTCAACAACCCATGAGTACTGGGAACTGCTTCGACATATCCAAGTGTCCTATTGGGGACCGCCCATATCTAAGTTCAGGAGGCTCAGGTGTCTCCAACCCATCTCCTCATTGCATCCATCTTGACGCTATCGACATGAGTACCGACGGAATCTAGGGAAACCTGTTGGGAGATTCTTGTTCCCTGTCGGACTTATTTATGTGCGGGTTTGGGAATACTCCCTCGCCCAATCCAGCCGAAAGGTCAGTCCAATGATAAGAACAGAAAAATGAAGAGGAAATATTAATAAACACGACAAACCTTCTTAACCCGAGAGAGGTCCCATCTTGTCTACAAACTTACTGGTCACCTGGAGAAAACCGGACCCCAAACACATCCCAAGGTCATGGGTGTGCTGTTGCGCTATCTATCCGGCTTCAGCCAATGAGCTTCGTGCAACAGTTTGCATCACAATATTAGCAGGACTTTTAATTCCGCCAGATACCAAAGACGCACCATCACCTTGTTACAAGTCATTGAAACAGATATATGAAGAATTTTTTTAATATTGCATCTTTTTGATTTCAACTACATTTTCATCTTGTTTTTTTATTTGCCACGTTAAAAATGTTTCTCACTGGCAATGGTCGTTTGCCACCCCGCACGCCGACCAGACACGTCTGGACAGATTTTTTAAACGAAGTGGCCGTGTTGTGGTTACGTGGATGATGATGTATCTGATGCTTCGCAGAATGAGCAAAAATCTGTGTGGAGAAGCTGCACACCCATGAACTTGCAGCACACTCATGACAAGAAAATGTTTCGTTGCATAGAGGTCTTCTAACATCATGAATTAATATAATTCGGTGTTTAGGTCTGTTGCATTCACAACTTCGTTTATAGAGTCATTTTTTAAAATATTAATGTAAATTTACAAAATTCATCAAACATTTGTTGAAGCATAAAATCATTATTTTTCTTTCAGATAAGGCAAAAGAAATTTAAATCCATTTTACACACTTTTATACAAACAATAAATGTAATTCGTATACTGTTGTTTTCTTGCATTTTTCACGTCCACGGGATGATTTTCTGTCCAAATTTTTAGATAAATTTCACATCTTTTATTCTTAGTTTGTTTTCATGAAATTTGTGCTTCTTTATTTTTTGTTAATGTAAATATTGTGATATTTTAGATAAGTATATACAATGCAAATTTCATTCTGCAATTCTTATTTATAGTGATTTCTAAAAGTATCGAGAATGTATTACCCTCTGAAACGTGAAAGTTGACCGTGCCTACTTGATTCGTGTCGCGAGAAATTGAGGTTATCGCAAGGGCTCCGTGGGCGGTTCTCCGGTCACTCGTGTTGTCATCACGGGTCTATCGTAAGAGGGCGCAGTGGAGCTTATCGACTCCAGAGACCTCCGCGATTTAAGATAAATGTCTGATCATTGACAGAAAACTTGCAGTCATGTGAAGGGTAATGGATTTTGCACATAAAATAATAGGGAAAAGGTACTGGAAATTACAAGACTACAATGTTCTCAAACAAAACCGAATATGAAATAATATCTAGGGTCACTTTCCCTACTGATCTCATTCGGTGATATGTTGCTAACAAGAATCACTGGTAGACGATAGAATGATATAGCTACACAATATCACCAGAAACCTTATGATTGCTATATCTTGCAACACATCTGATTGAAAAATTTTTATTTTAATGGCCACAAAATATCTCTATTTCGTCCAACGCAACATCGCTCGTTCATATGTTTCCAGAGTCCATAAATACATTAACAACGGAAAAAATACGGCGTATTAAAAAAAAACTATGCTAACTTTTCTATCATCAGTCTCAAATCATAAAGTTCGAATGTCAACATTGAAAGCACAATCCATATTAACCCATCAATCACCTCGATCATTTCAAATGCTTTATTTATAACTGTTACAAATGACCTATTTATGCTCTTGACAAGCTGCGCAAATCGGTTACATACTATACAAAACAGTAACTTAACAGTCGTCTTCGACATATTTAATTCAAAACAAATCATCGGAAATCAACCTCCTTTTCAAAAGAAAACGTACACACAGTTCCTAAATGCATTCATACTGTATCAATTCTGTGTAATATATTCCTTCATCATACTGTGTAATATATTTCTTCTCAAAGGCCGGCCCCGTCTTCTTGCCAAAATTCCTAAATCGCCAAAGCCCGACCTTGGAGTATCGCAAGGTCTTCAATCTTAATACAGCATTTTCGTCTCGCGAAAAAGAGCTTTTGAGTTGCTGGGAATAAACGAGCTTGCGACGACCTCCACCGCAAAGGAAGCCACACCGTTCCGCCAGAAGCAGGTCACTAACTGCGCGCCGAGGCGCGCCCACTATTCACAAAAGTTGGAGGACTTCCAACCCGTTTGATGAGTCAGCTCTCAGAGGCTTGTTCGTATGTCACCTCCGTCCGTTCTGTTTCCATGACACTGGGATTCGACGTCAGCGAATCGACGGTTTACGAGCGAGAAAAGTGGTTAATGGGTGAACTTAAAATTGTTGTTTTGTTCTTAACTGTTCTGTTGAACTTAAAATTGTTTGTTCGAGTTGTAAATATTGAGTTTTAGTTTGTTCAACGCTGCTGATAGAGTTAAGAGTTTTAAAGAGAACGATTCGATAGTACTTCTATGTTCTATTTTACTTCATATTTTCTAGTATTTCCTGAGAATATTTTCAAAAATTTCCACAAGACACGACAAGAAGTATAAACAATTTGATATTTCAATGCTATTTCGAGCACGTGATGTTTTCGTTACTAACGCATTGAGTACATGTTTGTACTTTCTCTTCAATGTGAAGAGTAAATATATTCTAAAATCTTTACATTGATGATTTATAGGACGATTCAGAAACAAGGATCGGAACACATGTTTTCACTAGCTGTGATAGGAAACATAAAAACTTCGTTACCTCTCAGGTAAAATTAATATATTCAATGAACTCAATATCAAGTGGTTTGAAGCAGAAAAGGCGGTTTCTGTATAGAAACTCACTTTACTTTAAACCAAACGAAAACCACTAGCCAAGTAATTAAAAAAGTAAACATGAAAATCCAACGGAAAGCCAATAAACCTTTTTTCAATGCAAGGTGCAGCTTGTAAATTAGTTCACGATTGATATTAATATAATTTCTGGAAATATCAGTAACTGAAAATAAAATGAGAATCCAAAGTTCATTAAACACGTACTTTAACTTTTTTCATCTGTTGAAACGCTTTATGAATTTAATATTTCATAATTCCTTTCATTGGCCAGAAAACACAGTTATTCAGGTTATTAAACAGACTTAATAACAGCAGCAGTTGGTGACACAAGGCAGGGCTGAATACGTAAAAATGCAATTATCCACAGATCACTATAGCACGTACAGTGCATACGTAAACATCGAGAACAATGTACAATATTTAATATCTAAACATTCCACCAAAACTAATCATTATCATTTGTATTATATTAACCAGGAGTTTTTTTAATAAATCTATGAACCATTTTAAAGTTATACGCTGATTAATACAGGGCTGCACAAAATTCACGTTTCCTGCCCCAAACCGGAAGAGATGGCTCAGTGTATTAACTGATGTCACCGCAATCCCTCTGACTGGAAGGTCCTAGGTTCGAGTCCCGACGGCGGCAGAATTTTCGACGCTAGTATGCGAGCTACATCGAATACAGTCGTCTGAAGGAGAATTCTAGCGGCCGACTGCTCCATCGGTAATTTTCCGGGGTTTCTCCGATTAACACCAGGCGAATGTCTGAGCAGTACCCTAACAAACAGGCCACGGACAGTCCGCGATCTTTCTTTGATTTTCCTTGTCCTCTTCTCAACCCCTTACACACACACACACACACACTTACACTAACATGCACCCATAAGGGTAATGCATGGTTTTTATCGCGGGAGGTGACTGTGTTCCCCCCCTCTGGTTAGTAAGAATCGTTGAATCGAATGAAAGAATTCTCACGGTCAGTAGCCCGTTTGTTAGAGTACTTCTCCGTCATTCACCTGGAATTGATCGGAACAACCACGGGATCAGAGTAGCGGTCCGCTATAATTCTCCTTCAGACAGCGCGTGAATTACATAAAGTGATGTAGCTACTATCTCGAACTCGAAGAGTAGAACTTCCCGCTCAAAGTGCTGCAGATTCAGGAGTAATGCTGGCTCTGAGCTTAACTCAGCCCATACCTCAAGTTTAATTTTTATTAGTGTACATAGGATAAATAATAACACAAGCATATTATTGCAATGAGTACTGTTATCATTTGAACCAGTCTTCGAATTCCTAAAATGTATTTTAATTAAGCCAACATTTTTCAGAATTCCATCACCAGAATTTCGCCTTCATTTTACCTCAGGAGGTATGCAAGAGCGCAATCACAAAACGTGACGATCAAGCGGCACTGTTCCTGGTGTAACGGCACAGTCTAGGGTTCGGAACGCGAATGAGACCCATCGTTTCCGCTTCCGGCCTGCACGAGAGTGGCACAGCGCGGCCTCCGTTCTCCATTTCCGCTTCACCCGCATCCATCTCCAGGCGCACTGGTTGTTTGTGAAGCGACGGGGTAAAGTGCGCTGCGGACTGCCAATCACAGTAAATCTCCCGTCACCGAGGAGGTGGAGAATATTATCCATATCTAGTACGGTGTTTCTCAAACTGTGGAGTGAGTAGCCCCCCCCCGATAATGCGATAAACTTGTAAGGGTAATATGAACAATCTGCATGAAAAGATATGAATGTATTAACATTAGAAAAAAGGAAATTCTAGCCTACTTTTAAAAAAATTCTTATTTACTTGTACATTTATTTATTTACAATATAATACGTGTATTTAGAGTATATTTTGGGTTTATAAAATATTTTAACTGATATAGAGAGATAGATATAGATTTACGTACATGGTATTGTGATAATTTATCACAACAAGTTAAATAATTTTCGTTTAAACTGTAAGAAGGAACAATAACAACAATAGTGGAACATAAAATAATTATATAGCGAGTGATAAATAATGAAAATGTGAAAACCCGTAGAGTCATTAATAAAGAAAAAATAATATAATTAGTGGCGAATAGAATATCGTATTGACACATGAATAATTTCCGTGGGTATTTATTTAATTTACTAAAAGAATCCAAGGATTGATAGTCAAGGAAAAACTTAATAGAACGCTTGGGTGGTATTAGCCAATTAGAAATGAGAATGCGTGCGAGGAACGGGTGATCCTGCGACGATCAAGAATCTTGGCGACTACACGAAGCGTAAAGTTATTAAATGGAACACATAAATCTGAGTAATGTAAGAAGACTAAGTCTTGGAATAGATATAAATACATTTTAAATAAAATAATAATACGTAACGGCCATTCATGCAAGGAGAGAGTAAGGGGAAATAGTAATATCTACAGGGTTATTATTGTTATTGTACTTGGAAATTGTGATATAAATTGCCATTGTATGTTTTTTCTTTTGTTTGCGTAACGGAGAACAAGAATTTACAATGTTACTTGATTTTTGAAACAGATATTATTATTATTATTATTATTATTATTATTATTATTAGTCATGATAAGGAAAATTCACGAATCCTAAATAAAGAAGTAAATATTTCTTACGTAAATCTCTATAGACGTACTGTCAACCTGTAAAGCCGAAAATCTGTAAACACGGTCTTGTCAAACATACAAGCAAACTTTATCAGGACGGATCGACCTCGATATATTTAAATAGAACAATTTTTGTGGTAAATAAAAAGAACATTGAAGAATAAAGTTAGTGTGTTGACGATAAAATTAATTCTCGAGTAGTTCGAGGTAAATCCGCCAGAGTATGAAACTACTTTTTTGCGTAACGAATAAATTTCTTGTTTAGCAACACACATGAAATATTGCCATAATTGACATCGTTTCTAATAATTTACCTCTATTGGCATTTACAAACAACAAATCAATCGATATAATACCAATATATACACGTATGTTGGAATTATGTTGGAAGTTCAACAATAACAAAACAAGGTGATAAATATAATTTCAAGACATTTAATAGCGTTCCAAATGCATAAAGATAGATTCAGTTTTGTGTCTCTATTAACAAATGCAATAACCGAATAATCTACATATTTTAGTATACAGTGTGAAAAAGCAATGCTAATGCTCTCAGGTATGTTAGAAACGTCATTATTAACATTGATTTTAAAATATCCAAAAAATTTCCTACTCATTAATCGATTGCACTAGACCTTAATCTTGTTCATTACTGTAAAATTGTTTCCCTTATTAACTTCGACGACCTTGATCTAACACAACATGTTGTGCTTATATTGTGCTCGTACTTATTTATTGCATAATAATGCCAGGTCTCATGTATCCCATACCACGACATACCTGACAGGGCACAGCTAGTATTGGCAAACGTTCCTCATTCATAACCCCTTTCCACTGTAACCCGAGTTAACACCTTAAGGCTTAGAAATGAAAACGCTGTAACGAAGACCTTCAATGAGCCGGATCATAATCACGCCATGACATGATATATATCCTTTCAGAGCTATGGCGAAATATATTATACATGTAATTATTTTGAAGAATACAAGCATAATGCCGAAATAAAAAAGTGTTTTAACTTCGAAATCAAAGTGTTCATTTTCAGAAAAAAATTACTTCTCGCCTTACTTTCATTTTATATCGGAGTTTTGTAATATCTATCAAATCTTGAAAAAATATTAGTTCTGTCTCTATCGTCATCTCGATTACTAATCTTTTCATTAAATTTGAAAGAGTAATGTGTAGTTCTCATGCACAACGATTTTCATTTACATATTTACACCGTATATTCATTTGCTTCATTCCACGTATTGAGCTGGTCTCATGTACTCGTGCTTCTACACATTTACTCTACACTAGACGGATAAAGATCTTACGAAGTAAAAAAATAAATATTAGGCTACGACATAAAATTTCTTGACGGCATGTGACGTTGTGTTCCAAAATTAGACTTCAACTAATCGAGAGATCTGATGATTATCCGAAGTGTACTCGAGAGTATCAAATGAGCCAAAGTGTACAAGTCCTCCTGTTTAGGAATTCATCGGTGCTTTTAACGCTCATCTAGACGCAGAGATAGCGCGTCGGCCAAAGAATCAGCGGTGACTGCTCCGGAGAAAGGCATTCACGAAGGCAACGCGTCCCACAAACTTCAGGCGCAATATGTGAATACCTGTGTTGAACCAAAATTTTGTATATTACGTAAACCCATTTACAGCATTTTTATTTTATTGTGTATTACAGCTTCGTTATTTTAATACTGATATTTCAGTATTGGGAGGTATGTTAAAGAGCGTTATTGGCTCAATGTACAGCAAATAATAAATCTGTTTGAAGATGGCAATAGCGAACGATTTTAACCATAAAGGCATTTTTGTAATATCGGCCGTATACCGTTCAATACATTTTGCAATGCCATCGTCTTTTAATAAATTTTATAAAAGTCAGAAATATATTATATTTGAATAGAAGTAATCATTGGTCATTTTTAGCTACAAATCATTAGCTTCAATTGTTAACGGTCCGCGGAGTGTTAATTCCTTTTCGTAATACTGTACTGTTACATCCACTTCCCGCAACCAAAGGAATGAAATGCCACTCTTAACAGCGGGCGTCCGATAAGAATTTAATAATCCAGCGCCCTTTAACAACAATTGGAAGAAATAAGTCGTAGCTAAAGATGACATATGAGAACACTTCTATTCTAGACTATTATTTCATTCGCTGTAGTTATTTGACTGCGCTGGTAATTCGCCACTATCCGTCTCGAACCTCGCTCCAATCTTGTGCGCCATTGTTCTCATTGTATTATCTAATTTTCTAATTAGTGATGCCATACTACAAGTCACTTCGGGACGAGGGAGAAAGCGTATTATTTAACGCCCTCCCCATTTCCGAGTAGGTCATCAGTGGGAGTTTACCAATGCTCTCCACTGGATAAATGATGGTAGGAGTCATCATGAGGAATGAATGAATCATGAGAGGTGAATGATCATGAATTTGATGATAGGTTCTGATAGAAAATGAAGTGGAAGGATAATCCATCTATATTACAACTAAGTGTTGAAAAAGATCATTATAAGCGAGAATTTTAACTCCCAACCTTGGGCCTCATTTACAAGAACGCTATTGATAACCTCTGCGCAAACTGACGAAGGCTGTTTTTCTAAGAAGCGTAATTGCAAGATTTCGTGTTAGATGGTACCTGATAGTTATGATGTCTTTATATCGAAGTTTTAAATAAAAAAGCACAAACATACTGATATAATATTGGATTTAATTCAGTTTTCAATCGCGATGGCAAGCGGCATTTATTGTGTCTGTGTGTGTGTGTGTGTGTGCGCCATTGCAGCATTGCAGCTGTCATTCCCCCAATAAAAGAATAAAATGTATTCTCGATGAGAGTAAAATTAGTAAAACTACACATCTACAGATTAATAAAACATGAGTTGAGATACTTTTATTTAACAAGTCATTAATGGTTGTGTTGAATTCCCTTTAAATTGTGAGAGCATAAATTAGTTCACACGAATAAAATCGTTCGGTTTAAAATATGTGGGAGATTCGGATTCTGACGCAACAAATTATACAGAAACAACGCTTTGCATTTCAGGAGAGATAATATGTATCAAAAGTTTTTGCAGAGTGAGCATCTGCATTAATTTCATGTATTCTTATATTCAGTTAGATGACCACTACTGAAATGATAGGTTTTAGTTTCGCAAAATACCCCCAAAAAATTTTAAAAAAGATCTTAATTGATAGAGTCCTTTTGAATGAGATTGATTTTTTTGAATTTAATATTCACATGCGAGCCAGAATATTTAAGTTGTTGTTATTATTATTATTATTATTATTATTATTATTATTATTATTATTATTATCATCATCATCATCATCATCATCATCATTAATACTCTCGACCCTTTCCTCTAGTTGTTCAAATATTTCACGGAAGAGTGTAAGTAAAAAATCCACTAATTTTTGATGACCGCGCACAAAAAGTGCTTCAAATTTGGAAGTTATATCATTTGCCAACTGCGACAGGTAACTTGAATTTTGTAGCAATGCCTCTCGGTTACAATATAAGAATATGCATGTAGTAAAGAGATATCAAGTGATAATAATCACAGTGTAAAAGTCAGCATTTTGTACGACGCATTTGCAAAACTCCATTAATTAAAAGTATAAGGTTTTTCATAAATACCTATTTTACTTCAGAAATAAATGTTAACTTTTGGGTTGACATTTACATTAATGTGGATTAACAGAGTTAGACATTCATCCCAAAACACAGACATTAAATAAAAGGTAACTTTGAGCTTCGGAGTCACAGAAAAATGTCACGAGGTTCCCATTTGAAGGGTCAGGCAATGCATATGCCTTGACATTTTCAGTGGACGCGAAAGGCCAAATATAAGTGAAACTTTCAGTAGAGATGAAGTGTAGTCCATTAAGAAATGGAAACACTGATATACAAAAAAGCCATTAACACGGTATTGTTGAATTAGGTCTTCAGAACAAACTAAATTGCATACTTATCATTTTCATTCCAGAAATAAAACACGTTACTCAAAGACCTTCCAAAGACATTTTCTTCGCTGATGAAATACTGTTAATATGTGTGTGCATGAAAGGGAAAAAGAAGGGACAAGGATGAGGAATAAATGATCGCGGGCGTTGCATAACCCAGTTAATGAGGTACTGCTCCTGCATTCGCCTGATATTGTTCGGAGAAACTACTGAAAACTACTTATCAGAGCAACTAGCCACCAGAATTCTCTTCTAAGCAGTGATTGTACATGACCTAGCTCAGTAGCTAGTATCACAAATCCGCCACCGTCGGGAGTCGATCAAAACAGTGGAATGCAAAGACAAACAAGGAGAATATGTCCACAAAAGGGGAGTGCATAATATTTGTTAAGGACGTTATATATCGAGCAAATATTTTTTTCATTTTTAATTTTCTTTTATTTATTTTACGTCACAAACAGTTAAAAACTGTGTGTGACGTGCTATGGGGTGAAGTGAATTATTCTGTGCAAGTTTTCAAAATTCTGTGATTTCTACTCTAAGTCATATACTACTTAAATTTTGAATACCGAAAGAAAATTAACGTGTTTTGCAAGGATTGTTAACAAAATATTCGTTCCGATGTAATAGAATCTATTTTCAAGGGTATCTCAGCAATAGCCGACCTAGATGGCCGAGGTGGCTAAGAGCGAGTACCGCCTCAGCGCTTAGGGTCGCGGGTTCGAGGCCCGCCTTGGGCATGGTTGTTTGTCCCTTGACTTTGTATGTGTTGTCGCGGAGGGCCTCGCGTTCTGCTGACCCCAGATCAGAGGAGCCCGCAAGTGTTTGTCTAGTGTATGGTCAAATATGCGTCCCATCGGGACGTAAAGGGTTGGCTGGATAAAAGCCCTTGAAAAAAATCTAATTTGAGCTCTTATCCCTCATCATGTCCTTCCTCAAGGAATAATACTTCATACCACTACATGGAGAACGATAATTTGAGTAAATGTACTTCCCACTGAATTATAGAAGAGGTGCACAGATAATGAAGTTATATTTAGATCCAGAAGCACAACAAGGGGTCATCTCAGCATTTGCTTCTTTTTTTTCTCAGCATTCTTAGCATCAGCGTAACGGACGAAGTTGACGTTTATAATAGTAAACGTTTCCATGCTGATAGGCAGTGGTCAAATTGGCGCTATAAAAGTCGAAAGCTTCGTACTTAGCTGCGGTGGACGTCTTCAGAGGTGGCGGTTCTCGAAGAAAGTGTCCGGGTCGGCGACATTTACTAATTTTGACTCCGACCGTGAAAGCCTCCGATGCTGCACGGAGTTGAGGTTTATTTATCGAGGTGACAGACGAGATCATTAAGTTAACAAAGTCTCTTATTTGTGATATCCGTCGTGTGTCGTTCTATACTTTTTGTAGTACCTCCTTGTAAGAAAAACTCATTTAAATAAGAAATAGTTTTTCTTGGAATAGAAATAATTCAGGATGTTAACAGGGACTTTTCGTTGCTCTATTTAGTTTTGATAAGTCAAAATAACAGCAATATTGCATTATGAAAAGACATAAAGTTCCCTGACTTACGTTCGAAAACAGAGTTGTGGCATTTATGATCATGATCATCGGGCTCCATAGTGTGATGCGCGAATAAAAGAATATCAGCACGCGTGCGAAGTCCCATGGCGAACGTCATATGTGCAGAGGTCGCTGTTCTCTGCTGGCGGTGGCGCTGTGTGTTGCTCACGAGGCTCAACGACGCGCAACTGCGAAGCGTCGCCGTGGCAACAGACGCAGCCGCGGGAGATTGCTCCTAGTGGGTGAACGGCGCTGGTCGCAGGCGGTCGCCAGCAATGTTTATAGAACCAGCAGCGCGATTGGGGAGTAACAGAGCATAACGAAATTTATATCTGTACTAATAAAAGTGAATTCAACGACGTGTAACTGACATCAATACCACAAAATGTAGCTTATGAATATATATGAAATTTTTACAGGCTCTTCTTCAGGATTGTCGCAGTGTCTTTGCATAGTTTGGTAAAGACTAACACAATCCAAATGCGTAAAATGAATACTTTAATCAATATGTTTGTAGATGCACCACAACCATTTTCGCTTCTCGCTTAGAGCACGTGGTTCCTAATATATTCTGCCAGAGCCCAGTAGTGCGGTAGCAAAACTGGTATCTAAATTATTCGGTAGAGGCCAGTAGCGGTGCATAACATAAGAAAAATTTCATCTAATAGCAATGTGTTTTAAAATAAAATGAAAGCAAACTACAATATTTTAATAAAGTTCGTACCAATTACGTTAAAAATAATAATTTTAAACACTGTGGTTTATATAAAATTGATCTTTTCCCTCATTTTCAATGATTGAATATGAAGAAAGTTCGGGCAAGGCTTGGTATTTCGCTAGTATAAATAAAAGGGAACGTAGGTCTGTCGCATACAGACATAAAAAATTTGACCGATATCGCTGAAATATTTAAAGTTTGTTCTACTTAATATTGGGAGTGTTGAAAGAGTGAATTGAAGTAAATCTGACAATTAACGGAGGTCTGAAGCTTTTTTTTTCTTTTTTTCCCAAAGTTAATCGACGAGATGGACTCTACGCCGTTCCCGGAGGACCTTGCTTGAAGTGCAATCTATGGATATCTTTTTGTATATCGCTTCGACTCATAATATCAAAGTTGCGATCTAGGAGCTCTGATACAAAATGCTAGCAGTGCACAACATTATTCGAATATTTGTTGTTTTCTTTTAGAGTAGATAATACGTAGCTCATCTTCATTGAATACATTGATTTTGAACGTGAATTGTATTTATTTAAAACACTGCATTAGCGAAGTTTTGCCGGATAAGTATATTGTAAATGAATAACAAATAGACAAGTCTGGGTAAATATTCTTTTAGCACGAGCCGTCTTAACTTCTCGATCGGTATAATGGCGAATTCGAATCGCGCTCTGAGCATGGCAATTAATCTTATGTCCTTTGTTTGTGCTGAGTGGCTGGGGAGAGAGAGTTATTTCTGATGAGTTACCTGAGGAGTCCACAAGGCTAACACTGTAGAATAACGTTGTGGCAATATCATAAGAGGAGAATTATCTATAGTGAATATCGAGCCCATATTACACTCAAAAATAATTATTTACAAGACAAGAGAGAAGTATAGAAAAGTATATTTGTGAGAAGTATAGACACAAAATAACGCCCAATTTGGACGGTTTTATGTAATTAAATGGATTAATTTAGTTTTCCGTGAGGAAAATCAAATTTTTATTCCATCATGACACAGCCTAACTAGTTTCTGTTCCAGTACCAACAGATCACGTGACCAAGAAAGGAAACGTTGCCTCTCCCTGTACGAAGAAAAACGCTTAGTCTTTCGATTAACACTATCAAAAAGGAAAACTAGCACGCACCTTGCTCTAACCACATTAAGATTGTTCACTGATGGCTGCAACACGCCTCGGACCCCTCTGAGATGTAACGAATTAACATAAAGGAAACGATCAATATTCTGTTTTCCTGTAACGACTTCGCTGTTAAAACATGTAGTAGACTGCCCTTCATGTGATGTGAAACATTTTACTTCTGTGAGAAATAAACTATCCCCAAAAGGTCCTTGACAACCAGAACGTGGGACATGATTTCACGGCAACAACTGACACTGCAGTTGTCCCGAGAAGCAGACATTCCAACGAAGCAGCGGCAAACGATTGCGTTCGTTGAAAGATGTATGTAACGTAACCAAATGCATGTACAAAGATCCCCACTAATCGAGCAAGCTTATTTAGTGAATTACGTACTATGATTGCTGTGCTATTAATGTGTAATTGATCAGTGTCTAAAATCGTAGTAAAATTGGTGAATTCGGGGTCTTCGAAATTTGTTGTCAGATTAGTGTATGAAATTCTAGTGTGGTAAATTTGTTACTTATTACGAAGTGTTTACAGTATAAAGAACTGTTTCTTAAAATAAAGGAGGATAGACTTTGTATGCATGTATTTATACATTCTGTAAATGAAAGTGATTGAGTTTATGTGAGCGTGTGCTCCTAGTTATTGACGACACTGACAACGTCTTCCGCCTAGGATCAATGCAAAATTTGTTAAACTAGTGTGGGGGCATGTGCATATTTTACAGATAGCTAAATAGGCAGAGAAGTCGCGAGAGCAACGACCAAAATTATAACACTCATCGCTCTAACCAACTCCAACAAATATTAACATTCACCATCCCTCCCCCGTGTATGAAGGTAGAATTAACTGTACCTCATGAAGGTAGAATTCACGGTGCCACGGAGTCTCTCTGGCGGCTTGTACCAAGACTTCATTGGTTTAGTACATGGTTCGAGATGCTCCCCATTTCGATGTTAAAAGTAACTAGATTTTGGTTGGTAAAATTCCTAATTGTAGACCTCTTTTGGTATTACACCCTCTGTCGCGTGTACCTTATGTCGCATTAGACCTGAATCGCAATAGACGTTCTGTTTATTAGACCTAACGAGTATTAGACCGTTTGTCCGTGGACCTAACAACCTGAAACCACCAAGAACATTCAGACTGCGGTCTCGAAATCCTACGCTCTCAATATTAAAGTACCATTCATCAATATATTACATTCATCAATATATTACATTCATCAATATAAGTCAATTACGGATATTCTTTGATACAACCTATTATTGTTGGTTCATTTTCTCAAACACTGAGTAATGTCCTTCAACTTACATAGTGCATTTCAAATATATATAAATTCCCAGCGCTAGGAGAGTCAAAACATTACATTCAGTTTGTGTGAATGAGTGATTTAAGAATATCTTAGCAGAATTGAAATCAATCAATGAACCAAGTTTGCCGTAAGGCCTATCCTGAAAACAGATCTAGGATGTATTCATTACGCTCTTCTGCATTTTCAGAGCCTTTTATTTAATACTGTGATATTGGTGAGACGAATACGTGACTTGCGACTGAGACGAAAAACGTACATATACGATTGATCCATGCAACCTCGGGACACCGAAACATTTTTAGCTCCATCTCTATGAGGCGAATTCCAACATCTGCGATTCCCGTGCTTGAAGAATGCACATATGTATCTCGTATATTACTAATTTGAAATGCGGTCAGAAATTGAAATGAAATTATGCAGTCACCGATCAAGTAAGAGATATCTAACCCAAAAACTCGACAAAATACAAAAACAATGACAGTTTCAATGTTGACTGAAAAATGTATTTGATTACGTTATTCCTCCTAATCTCATACTGCACCTAAGTCTAAATTGTTGGACCCAGTGTGTTACTGTTTACGAGAGACAGCTGACATCATGCGATAGCATGGTTCCCGAGAAGAATCCACCATTTAGGTTGCTGTCCATCTGAGAAAAAAATCTTCAATTTTGGGTCTATTTTGTTTTCCCTTGTACATTTGATTTCTTTGTGCTTGTAGAGATCAAATATTTAAAAATATATATTTGTTTATAAATGCTACACAAAAAGGCAAGTTTTTTCTTCAAACATCATAACTCTACAACAAATTGATATATTTTCATCATTTATTTTTTTAAATTATTTACAATTGCATATTCTCGTGAATGAATAAGAATGGTACAGGTACTTTGCAAAATACAGAGTCAGGATTTGATTATTTGAGAAAAAATTTTGATTATACATTTATTCTGGACATTTCACTTCCTAAAACTGAAATTTTAGTGGCAGATTAACTATTCTGGTTCATTTACTAGAGCAAATCAGGAGTTACATGCTGCAAAAAGAGTTATCTTGTTATCTTTAATAGTTAATTATTTATGATGTTTGACATCCATGAATGTGCTGAAGATTCCCAATTCGGGAAAATGCATCTAAAGTTCACTCACTAAGAGCTTCATAGTTGATACTCGCTTTGAAAAAAAGTATTTGCTCAAAAACTAAGAAACGTAGTAAGAAACAATTTGCAATATTTAAAAGAGAGTAAAACAGAGCATATGACCCAATAAAAATTGAAGCTGTACGATTTTTTATTTATACAATATTTACTTTTCACGTGTAGCGTTATTAAATAGTAGTTTTGATATTCTTGGCATGTAAAGAACCGTAATATTGTATATTGTTACGTATAGTACACTACAATATGTTATTTCAGTATTTGTAAAGCCTGTTTTTATGAAAACACTAGCTGACCCGGCGAACTCTGTTCCGCCTTAACAGCCGGTCCCATCTTTTTCTCGCGTCGCACTCACTGTGAGAAACTGAACTATCCTTGTTGCACACGTGATAATAAAGCAATTGCAGATCTGTATTTTTCTCTCAAACAAAGAAGAATTTAAAAAAAACGATCTGATATTAAATAGATAATTAAAAAATCTATTACGTAGCAGAGCGTTTTTTTGGAATTGATTTTTGTTTAAGAGAGAAATACAAAGCTGTAATCATAGGGACCGGCTGTTAAAGGCAATAAATAAACAGATTTTGGGATTTATTAAGTTAAATTGTTTATTAGAAAATACAAATAAAAAAATTAAGTAGATTAATCATTCATTATTGTTCCTGTATTTTAGTGCATAGGTTGCACTCTTCAGTTAAGTACCTTCACGCGAAAACATGCGAAATCACGCGAAAACGTGCGAAAACGTGCGTTCTCACACAGAAACGCTGTCGAACGGGATAAACAGTATCCTATGTCCGTCTCCTGGCTCTAAGCTTTGTGCTCACCAATTTTCAGCCAAATTGGTACAGTCGTTCTTGAGTTATAAATAGTGTAACTAACACGACTTTCTTTTATATATATAGATTTAATTTATTGCAGTTCTGTACAAGAATTTTCATTTGCGAACAAGTGTGTTTGAAAATTGTCTATGAAAATGTTTGCAAAGAGTGGGGACAGTAGTGAGTTCATCGGAAGACCAGAATTTTGTTTGTAGACGAAGACGGCAAAGCCGTCGAAAGCCAGCTCTCTGTATAAATTCAAGTTGACGATGATGACTTCAGTTATTTCACTAATTAAGTAGTGTGCAAGCTAGGTTTTGGAAGACCATTTTTATGAGTTTGTTCAGCAGCATGTTTGCTGTGGCGGCTCACTAGTACTTATTACATCTGCACTTTGACGTGCTATTATACATACACAGTGTAAATGCATACGCAATTGACCGATGCACTATTATACCTATGAACAATATTGCACGGTTCATAAACTTGAAACGTTCTTCATTAAATACATATGTTATCATTACTTTGGGTAATTCTCAAGCAAAACTCTATATAATTTCACTGCACAGTGAATGCTTAAATAAATGAAAATTAATATTCACAGGGAATGCAACAAGGAAAATTACGAGGAAGAAAAGAACATAAATCCATTCGCCAGACTCGACCTTTCCTGCCTACCTGATGCGGTAGCTTATCTGAGTGTGCTAATGGATTACTGTGTTACAAGATCATGTTTATCGCAAGTGTGACATTGAAAGGTATTGCACCCAGACAGTGATCTGTCTCGGGACAAAACTTGACAATACACAAATGCTGCTTTTTGAAGCTCTCTTTTTAAAGTAAAACCACGTGTCCACCACCATCGCTACCGTCGACGCCGCCACCAGTTTTTTTAATTGGTTACAAATAAGAGAAATGGATGATAGACTATCCTTCATACGTGCAGAAAAACCTAGCAAGCAAATTGAAAAACAGAATTGGGATTGATTCATTTAAAAAAAACCATTTAAAAAGTAATTGATTTATGAAGAAAGACGATGTTCATAATTGGGTCGTATGTGTAACACGGCGATAATAAATTATCCAAGCCTATAGACTATAAAACAATAGAATAGACTGACTTTAATGTGTATTACACATTATGAATGTGAAAAAATGAAAAAATACATAAGAAAATCTTAGTAGTAATTTAAATTATACTAGATTGAGTTAAACAATGTTATTTTTTTCCTCTGCTCTTCATTGTTCTTCAGTTATTTATGTACCTACTCCTCCACACGAGACCTTAAAAACGAGACGGGTGAGCTAACTACTATACAGATGTTTAGGAAGCAAACAACAAAACTTCGAAAATATTTTGTCTAATAAACTTGTTCGATATTTGGAATGGCTGAGCCGCAATAAACACTCAAAAGTTGGTTTGAAAGAATACTTTCTCTGCAAACATTTGCATTTTAGAGTTATATAAACATTCCAGAAATATATAAATTGTATATTATTTACAAAAATTAATGAATAAATTTGTTCACCAAGAAATATTAACACATAAATAATAAAACCAATTGAATTGTGTAAATTGGGTGCTTTTATATTTCTGTTAATTCTTCTTGGTGAACAAAAAATATTCATTTATTTTGTAAATAATAAACAATTTACATGTTTCTAGAGTAGTTATATGTATCTGAAATGCAAATGTTTGCGTATATAGTATTTTTTCAAATCAACTTTTGAATACTTAATGCGGCTAAGCAATTCGAAATCTCAATGGAGTTTATTAGACAAAATACGCTTAAAATTGTCTTACAAACTTATTTTCGTTGTTTCCTCCCTGAACTTCATGGTATATGTATATTTAGTCAGATCGAACAGAGTGAGGGTGTAAAGATTATTACTGTAATTTGGAAGGAAACTATATTTTGGGACGTTCTAACGAATGGAGAAAATTCAAGTTGTACTGCAATATCTACCTCTTCAAACTGCAACTACGTATGAGAAAATTAATGGGGCATAAAAGACGATATTATGAAGCGATTTAATCAAGTGATAAATGATACAGTGAAAACAAGTTTGTAGTCCTCTTTTGGTATGCTAAAATGGCGTAAAACTATCATAATATTTGATATGCTCTTCTAATTTACGCATTTTAGTATAAGTTTATGGTTTTTACTATTGTGGTAATTTTAAAATTGTAAATTAGATATCAATAAACCACACCAAGGTTTGATATAATTTGTTCTAAATTATTTGTAAAGGTGGACTTCTGTAGCAAAAAGTCATGAATTATTTGATTTAATAGCAAAGCTAAAATATCAACCCATAAGTCCGCTCCACTTTAACGATAGAGGATAAAAGATTTAAAGCTAATGAAATTTCACGTTGTCGCTTTGGCAACAAATTATGTTGAATATATTTAGATAAAATATATTCAGTGTTGTTAATCATCCTCGAATGCTACAATCAAACAATTTTACTTGTTAAGTGTGTTTGAGAATACATGGTATTCTGTGTTTCAAGGAATTTAATGGAGGTATGATTACACACCATTCATTAATGACCGTTACACATTTTCGTAAAAGTCTGTGCCATTTTGTAACCCCACTTGTTTTTATTTCGTTTGTTTTATCACTCATTTCAGGAAAAAATACAAAAAAATTAAGTTCTGGTTCTGTGCTGGAGCAAAGACGCCACCATAAGTCAATCATATCACCCCCAATATCATCCCAGAAAGTGAATACAAAATGCTGTTTCTATTTTAGCTTCCAAAACAAACGTACAACCATAAATGTCTATATCACATGAATAAAAATAGAAATACAGGAAAATTGTATGCATTGTGTACTTTCAGAAAGATATTTATTTCGAGACGTTTTTTGTGCAGAAGATAACGACCGAGCAGAGAGGACACTTCTTAAAGGTGAACATTCAGGCAAGAGTGGGATTTGAGAAATATAAAAAAGCTAGCACAAAAGTACTTTGAGAGGGTGTAAGAATGTAGTAAGTAGAACATTAATTCATTACATTTTTAACTTTTCTTCTCTTCGTTCTCTGCACCTCAACACACCCTAAGTTTCGATCTGCCATTTGAGTAGTTCCGGTTCCTTTTGTATAGATGAAACTGATGAGCAAAAGAGATGAGACCCAACGATGGAAGTAGTGTCAGGGCGGGGGAATTAGGACCACACGCGGTACTTCATCTGCTGTCTAGAGTTCCCGTTTCGAAATACGACTGAACGTGATCGGAAGACACTATGGAAACGACCTCTCTGAACATCCGGTCTCGGCATCCGATCAGAGCATCCGGTCCCTGGATTTATAATCTCGTGTTCGTTTCTAACTCAGCTACTGAGCTGGAGTCCAAAGATCCGTTCACGGTTGAAACCCGAATGCAGGCCATCTCAGTCTACAAAGTGGACTCGTAACGACATGCGCTACCGTACTACCGTCATAGACATTCTAAGAAGAGGGTAGAGATCATCCATGGCTGACCAAAATTGTGATGAATACTTCAGTAGATCGAACACCTGCGCAACCAGAATTCAAGTACCATGCAATAAATATTTTAAAGAAATATAGTGTGTAATGTTAGTATATTATAGATTAATCCCGTGGATGTCAACAACGCCTATCGATGCTAATCTTTACGGCCCGAACATGCCAGTGATTGGGAGGTTGCAGATTCGAACCCTGCCAGGTGCCGGAGGTTTCATATGTTTATCATCGAGGGGTTTGTGGCCGCGACCGAAGCCACAGGCCAATTATTCTGATCAGATTTCTTCCGTGGTTTTCCCGATTGCTTCCAGGAGATTGCCGGATCAGAACCCTACAAAAAGGGCCACGAATTGCGTACGATTCTTCCTTCTCAGGTTCCATTCTTACAGCTGAGATGTAGGTTGATCACCTATCCTAATATGGCTCACCCCACTTCTCAACAAACCTAAGTATCGGAACGGAAAAGATCATAGGCTACAGCGAGCTGTAAAATCAGAAAAGAGGAAGAATCCTTTCGATGTTCAATATTTTCCGAAAATATAGAAAGAATCAGTGAACAAAAGAAGTTAGATCCTCAATACTACTTGTCTTTGTAGTAATTGTAAACTATATTTTCAATAAACAAATAGTATAGCTTTAAATCTACGTAAATGCACTTTTCAAATATAAACTCTCATTCATATGTTATTGTATGTATGACCACTAACACAAAAACAAACCTTTTATTTCAATTGAAGGGATTGGAGTAGTAACAAAATAAGCCACACCAGCCATAGCTAGTCTCTGGCTATTCGTGAATAATACTATCTTGAATTTGCTCGAAAGGTGTCTCTTGTTACTGTCTCAAGCCATTCATAAATATAAACAAGAAAAATTTAGAAATAATACAACCCATACTTCCAGCAAAATTGAGATGTTAACACTCACTAATAGCGCGAGGTTTTCTGTGGCTCGTTTAGTAGCTTTCCTTGTTGCTACTCCAAGCCCTTCAAGTGACTATTGAGCTTCTTAGAAAGCACATAAAGATAACTGACCTGCAAGCGAATACATTCATCTCTAAATTTAAAATTTATGAGTAACAAAGGAAATTCTCAAAAAGAACTGTGAGTGTTACTTTCAAAACACCGACAATATCAGTGAATCAATAAGAGGCTGAATGCGGAAACAACCAAACAACTGCGGACAAGTGGGTGAAACCACGATTGATGCGTGTACAGAAGAGTAATGGCGAGAGAACAGATAGGAAAACAAATGTTCGAAGAGGCCGAAGCGGTTGCAGCGACCAGGTCACAAATCTTCGCTTTGGGCCGCTGCCCAGACAGCACTCTTGCCACGGCGCCGTCGACGGCGAATTCCAATTGAACGGTTCGGCCCCTACTATTCGGATACTTTACACCGAAGCACGCATTCCGCCTGCTTTAAAGTTAAGATATTCTGCAACAGGCGCCTCTAAAAAAGGCAGTTTTAGCTGGAGAACTCTCTGTGATTTTCAGATATCTGGAACGAGTCGTAAACGTATCAACTGATTGCAACAATCTATTTACTGCAATTCGGGTAATTTTCCCTTCAAAGGTGCGATTTTTCCGGAGAATTTAAATAATACTATGATTCCTGAATGACACACGATATAATTTTCCTTACTTTATTTATGAGATGATGGCACTAAACCGACGCCTATTTGCATAAATACAGTATTCACAAATTAGCCTCTAACATACGCTGGTTCAAAGGCTATTCTTCAATGACAAAACAGATATTAGTGACAAAAAAATCTAAGAATCCAGATTCACTGCGTCTTTCTCTTACTATGGACGCTGTCTTTAATGTGCTATATCAACGATGCAGAGTGAAAATTAATTAATTTATATACATTTTTCTCATTGATCTCTTGAGTATAAACTTGTTTTAATGCGTTGAGTATAAACTATTTTTATGACTGGAACGCGTATATTCGCTGAGGATACTTATTGTAAATAATAAAAGTACGTGAATGTTACACTGGATAATCTGACAAGATTTTAAGATAAGATATAATACAGGTATAATTATATTTAACAGCTGTAGAGTACATCTCTGTGGCAGTCATTTACATATAATAATAATAATAATAATAATAATAATAATAATAATAATAATAATAATAATAATAATAATAATAATAACTTAACAACTTAACATTTCTTACGTGAGCAAGGTAATACACAGCACTACAATCCACCGCACAAGTTCATAATTAAGAATAGCCTAGTAATAAGCTAAATCATTTGGACATAAATGTAACTTCATTTTCTGTGCACGTCTTCTAGAATTCAGTGGGAAATACAATTATTCAAATTATCGTTTCCACGTTGTCGCGGCAGGAAGTAATAAGAGCCAAAATTTATTGCTTATTTATCCTTGAAAATAGATTTTATTACATGGGAGTTTTTTTGTTTTTTTTCTCCCTTTCAAAATTCAAAATTTATTGCTTATTTATCCTTGAAAATAGATTTTATTACATGGGAGTTTTTTTGTTTTTTTTTCTCCCTTTCAAAATTCAAAATTTATTGCTTATTTATCCTTGAAAATCGATTTTATTACATGGGAGTTTTTTTGTTTTTTTTTCTCCCTTTCAAAATTTAAAACTTAAGTAGTATATGATTTAGTGTAGGGATCACAGAATTTTGAAAATGTGCACACAATTCACTTTTCCCCATAGCCCGTCATACGCAGTTTTTAACTGTTTTTTTTGACGTAAATAAAATAAATAAATAAAATAAATAAAAAATAAATAAATAAATCTTTCACTTTCGCCGTACATATCTTTTATGTTTGCATTGCATAATTCATTGACTTACAGACATCTCCCCCCTCATTTCATTTAAGCTAACAATATCAATGAATATCAAAGTACTGTCTTATACGAATAATGCAAATAATTCTTTTTTCGAATGTGTTTTTAAAAATATTATTTAGTAAAACTTAATTTTAAAAAGTAATTACAGTAAAATTTTAAATAAAATCGCAGAAATAATATATGTGTCAATGTAATTTTTTGAATTTAGTATTAACGTAAGTAACCGCTTTGGATGCATTCACCATATCTGTAAACAAGTTATTACAAAACCACGGTATTTCATTTTTATAACTTTAAGCTAATTGCAATTCTAAAGTTGAGACATTTCACAATATCCCCTCGTAAGCATTTATTTCTGAAAATAAACCTGAATAATGTCCCACGCGACCGTACCAGCAATTAGAACGACACGAGTTCATACGTCGGGTCAGATACAGTAATTGAATTCTGCAAAGCGACCAATTGATTTCGCTTCTAGTGTCATTGCAGACGTACGCAAACCGAATACCGCCGACATGTCCCACAAGGAGTTCACACAAACACATTTCTTGACGACCCGTTTTCAAACTTCAGAGCTCCCCTTCGATTCAATTTCACGCGGCTCGCCATGCCCGTGGGTAAATAGCAAACGCAATGAGCTTGTCAATCAGCCGGCGCCCTATCGCTTTTACCTAGGACCATTGACTGACGCACAACGCACGTGCACATACAATACGCATCTACGCACACAATTGTGCACTTCCATCTTCTGTGTCCATTCCTGTACACGTCGCACGCCGCGGACATCGATCTGTTTCACACATACCTGCATTCGGTTCATCTATATTTATCCCGCGCGTATATCAAACATGGCTATTTCCCGTGAGCGAGGAATTCATACTCTTTTTTTCGTAACATTTTTCACACACATTCCAGGTGCGTATAACCCCTCTGTGGGCACTTCCTGCCTCTCCATCCCACACATCTATCAACCAAAAGCTATAGAGATCCGTTCAAATTTATTATTCGATATTGGTATAGTACTTGTACTTCTGAAAACATACAACTTTCAGAAGCAAGAGTGTGTTACGACAAGTACTCTCATTTTCAATAAATTTACTATGTAATTTTATAGACGTATAAAGGGACCACTCACGCTCAAATATGTGACATATGTACACGTTTTATTTTTAGCCGTTTCGCTTTACTTTTCTAGATAAACACGAGTGTTTGTTACTTCAATCTGACGAATAATACAGCTATGGATGAAATCCTTCTGCTCCTACCTTTTTCCCGATGACTTTGTACGCCGTGTAATTGTTGTTGCACGATTCCTGAACCCTTTTCTGCACATAAACCTCTACAGAATCGGTTCCATTGATTCAGTAGCAACGTTGTCATTGCTTGAGTAGTGTCGCTAACTTGGAGGTTTTATTGTCCGGACCCTGATGGTGGCGGATTTTCAACACTACCTACACAGCTACGTTCAATTCAACTGTCTTGAGGAGAATTCTACCGGCCGGCTGCTCTGTTCGCTAGTTTTCCGCGGTTTTCCCGATCAATATCAATTTCGGGAACAGTCCCCAAACAAACATGCCATGACCGGTGCGCGATCATTCCTTCCTATTCAATGTTTCCTCCTCTTTCCTCACATAAATGCACGCTTATAAGCACTACACTATCACGCGTGTTGGAAGGCCAGTCGGGAAGCTTACAGCTTGGTCCGGATGTGGCGGTGCCATCCAGACGGAGACATCTGGAAGGCGAAAAGCTTCCCAAGTCATCTTGCAGGTTGGCACGGGAGGTCACGCTTCAGGGGGTGGATAATCGCCGCTACTACCCAGGATGTAACACGCACTACACTTATTGAAGAACACAGTATTACACGTACCCGTGGAAACTAAATTATATCAATCCTCAACATTTCTAGCGATTAAGAATTAAACGCTTCATTGCCCAGACAATCGAACACTCTTTCTGACCACAACTCTCTCCTCCTCGACCTTAGAAGAACCTGCGCTATACCCGCATGAGAAATAGACGGGTGAATAGGCTAGGCAAACGTGGGCGTCTGCAGTTACATACGTCGCGAAAATACAGAAGCAAACGTTAATGCATCCCGAGTATGAACGGAGCTTCACAAACTTTAATGATTACACCACACAACTATCTTGTCTCAGTACAATTATTTTGTGAAACCATAATGTGTCTGAGAGATACATTGGTAGCGGTGAATCAATTGATGGCAAATAATAATGTTCTTGGAGGAATAATGGTGGAACAACAGTGCAATAATTCAAAACAACAATGACAGAGAAGGACTATGTCTAACTCAAATTCCCCATGTAATGACCGGGATTTACTCCAATACACAGACCTCCAGGTCCTTAGAGAGCGGTTCTATAATGATGTTCTACCACAACTAAACGGAGTTAAATATGGACCACTCGAACATGAAGGTGCACGCTTCTCGGTTCTCGCGCGCAGCTTAACGTCACTCTGGTACACGTGTCACATCTCTGCATTTTCCTCCAGCGCATTCTGCAGCACGTTGTGTTATAATGGCGCTTACGTAAATGCTTCCATGTCTCCCAGAATCACATCATGTGTCATGCGATTCCCCTGCGGACAGGGCTGTTTAATTCGGAACTCAATGCTACAGCAGGTTTCTCTTACGGCTTTCACGGTCAGTGTACTCGTATCATGCACTTTTAGAAAGATTTTACTACAAAAATAGGACTTTAATTAGATCTTGCGGAGAAGAGGTACAAATCATGTATTTCGTGAATAAGAATAGCGTCCCCTTCTTCAACATAATCTCGAACAATTGTTAGCAGTATGTGCAAATTGTAGCTTCTTACCCCTTCCTGTAGTTAGAGTTAGTTTTTTGGAGTAGGAAATAAGAATATTTGTAATCCATTCTATACATATGAGAAAGGGAATGTAAACTGAACTATGTATTTCCGAATGAAAAATAAATATGTATTAAAAAAAAGTGTAGCGTCTATTACCATCTAACAAATTAATTAAATCATACATAATGCGAAATCTTAAGAAACAAGTGCAATAATTCTTGTAAAAGTCATCTCAAATACGAAGAGAGAACAGATTATAACCCATTGATTGCTTGTGTAGTTCTCTCTTAAATATTTTCAAAAATATATTACATTTTCCAGTAAGAATGTATTGAATTACTGATGGAAAATTACCCTTTTTAGATGTGTAGAACCCCACAAAAACGTACACCATGCGTTTAAGGAAAACCTCACGTTATGTGAGTTCATCAGTTCCGCTCAAGCAAAATTTACTTTCACAAAATAGTGTTATTTCGGAGATGAATAAACCATTTTAGACTACAAGCATTACTTATGGCTCATTAACTACAGCCTTTAAATTTAACCTCAGGCCGGCGGAAATGGTAGCAGCCTCGTCATTTCCAGAACATCGTTAAAGCGCCGTCGACCCTCACGCTCAATACATGTTTACATTCAAGCAATTACTTCCTCATACATCTACATGCTTCTGTCAGCACGTGTGGCGCCACAATTTGCACACGCATTGTCGTCAACAAACTTCGCACTTCTCGTCATGCGTGGGCCAACCTAACCGCAGTAACCCATTTGTTACACATTCGCCGACACACTTTACGTGCATTCATTGTAATACAAAACGCAAGATACTCTTTAGAATTTTATTATAATCTATGAATAATTTGACCCATTATAAAAAGATTCACTTTTCCTTAGTACACTTAAAAAGAGAAGGCACAGTCTACCGACTTTTACCGAAAGCAGCGACACTGACGATGACGGCAAAGCCGTCGAAAGCCGGCTATCTTAATAAAACTAATATGTTGACGAAGATGACATCTTTTATTTCTTCTCATAAGAACGTCAACAACACCACATCAGAATTCCCACAATTCAGAATTCCCACAACTTAAAAAGACGCAAAATAGTAATGTATATTAGGATTAAAAAACTCTTAAAACAATTGTCAATTTGTTAGTGACACTTCACAATAATATTACAATATATATTATTTATTATATTAATTTAATAATTCAAGACAGTGAATCCCTTTTGTTGGCACAAAATCTTCATTACTTAGTACTTATTTAGCTAGCTACTTTCGGCTGGTATTTTTGTATTATAATTTGACATTAAGTTTCCAATAAAAATAAATTTTAATCATAATAATTTCCTTAATTAATTTCCTTTAATTAATACCTCCATTTTTTCTCCATCTTTGAGAATACAAAGTATTGATGGTTTGTTCAAAATCAATATGTTTCAAAATCTGAATTAATTACCATGTATTTGATTAATCAAGCAATAATCATTAAGTTATGTTATAAACGTAGCACTTTAAATTTGGTACCTTCAGACGTTTCAAAAACAAGCTTTATTAATTTAATTAATATATTTCCAATCGACTTATCTAGTGGGGAGGAATTCGATTAGTAACGAATCATCTTGTCGCGTGCTTTAAAACATACAAAGGCATTATACGAACTTAATGCCTCCCCAAAAGAAAGTTTATTAAATACCTCTTCTGCATTGTTCCGGAGAGATAATAAAAATCAGTAAGTTAATCAGTAAAACGAGACATTTTGTATTTCACTTACTGTAGAGGATACTACAGAGGTAAGGCTGTAGTTTCCCTGAAATTAATATTTATATTGATCTCATCCCTTGAATTGCTGACACGAGATTGACGTAATCGGTTGCATTTATCAAAAATTAAGCGATCTGTGAAAGGTATATAGGTGGATGAGTCTTTCTACCGAAGACGTTTAATTCTATTTATTAGGTATTATATTTTCAGCAACTTTGATAATAATATTTCAATTATTGGTGTAGGTAAACCTGTCTCTTTTCGCTTTTGAGCTGCTGATTTTGCGGGAAATAACGTTTCTTCCATTCCATGTAATGAATGTTGGGTGTAAAGATAAAGATAACATATGTTAAACAAAATCATAAAGCTTAATAAATCAATTATTAAGCTTTAGAATGATCAATAAGTTTGCTAAAAATATAAAATAAAGCGGCAATTTTTGCCTATTTGTCCATTTCCCATATATAGACTCAGCAGAGAATATTCTTTGCAAACAAGCTTCTCAAACATTTTCTACATAGAATAAAAAGAAAAATGTTTAATTTCTGACAATAGAGAACCTATAAACATTCCAATTGTACATCCACTTTCATTAATTAACGCACTGCGTGTTGCGAGCAGTTCACACTATTTTTTTCTAATATTCGAGCAGTTCACATTATTTTTTTTAATATTCCAAGTGCTCTGAAAACAACACATAATTCTATTATCTAAACAAGTGATATAAATTCTTTTAAAATGATGTAACAATAAAAGAAAGAAAAACTATTTTAAAACATTAAAGTTTTCAAAATATATCAAATGTCTATCTTTCCGAATATCCACTATAACATAAAACTCATTAGCACAGTAATGGTGAATGCACAAGATTGGTTTGTCTTGCCACACAAATAAACTCAAAGACGTAATTACACTAGAATATCCTAAATGATAGATATAAGCAGAGTAGTTCCTAGCACATTAAAATCGCGCAGTTTGTGGTCTCATTTCTTATAACGAAATACATTCCTCATCTTTCTTTCTTTCTTTCTTTTTCTTTTCTTTCTCTCTTCTCTTTCTTTCTTTCTTTTCCTTTTCTTTCTCTCTCTCCTCTTTGTAGACACACGCCCAAGCACACAAACAAAAGCCAACATAGTCTGTCCCACACATCTTGTCTCCTTTTCGTCTTTTTCGTTCCGAAAAAACTCTCTCTTCTCTCCCTCCCTTTCTCTCCCTTTCCGTCTCTCTCCCTTTCTTTCTCTCACTCTTTCCTTATCTCCCTTTTCTCCTTTCTCTCTCCCTTTCTCTCCCTCTCGCTCCTTGTCATCCCTTCCCCTTTCTCGCTCCCTCTCTCTCTCTCTCGTACACTTCAACATACAAACACGTACAGCTTGAGCTTCTCCACACCAGGTGACGCCACTGAGCGGGTGATGATTGAGAGTCTGATTGTCCCCCCGCGCGCGCTCCCCTTTGCTGCAGCGCGAAATGATTAGAGAGCGCAGTCACCTCGTACAATTGCTTTCTCCAGCACTGCAATTAGATACGCTCACTGTACCCCATCCCCCGCTCGGCACACTCTGGAAATTACCAGCTCCCTTGCGTACACTTTTATGAAGGGTAAATGAGTGTGACAACTGGCTCAGTGATTTGCTTGCTCACCTTCTAGTTTTGAAAAAAAAAAAAGGTTTGAATTATGCACTTTCTTTAATATGAGAGTTTGTGTTAGGTTTTCTCAAGAGAGTTATTCCCTTTACCCTCCATTCTACTAGATTCCTCATTATTATTATTATTATTATTATTATTATTATTATTATTATTATTATTATTATTATTATTATTATTATTACTGTTATTATTATTAACGAAAAATCTGAAAAACAAAATAGAGTTTGCAAAATAGAAATTGTTACCTTAAATAATATAATATAGAGCTTGCTGTTAATGTAATACAATCATGAGGAATAATTTGTGATATCATGTTATGTAATATAATCTGAAACGTAACCCATTGATGCATTTCAATTGCGGTCGCTGATGACCTTTGTTGTTAAAAAGCGACCTTAAATAAATAAATAAATAAAAATAGAGTTCATAACTCCAGGACCATAAGCTGGTAAAATTTGTATTACAAAATTACAACGAAAATATTAATGCAAAAATAGTTATTATTATTACTATCGCTTGAAGACCAGGATTACGAAGTTACAAATATTGTTCATGACTTATCAACTATAATCAAGTAGAGGTGTACAATGTGAATTTGAAAATTTATCAATAATTTTCTTCATTAGATGTCGGAATGTGTTTACGTGGATGTGCACTTATCAATTATGTCACAATATCATTGGTGTTACCCTGCACGAAACTTTATGACCTTCTACTCTCGTTATTGTCTCTAAACCAAACGTCAAGCACTCTCTGTTTACTGTCTGGAATAGAACCGTTAGGTCTTTAGCGCACTGATAGCTCTCATAAAAAGAATTTAAAGAAATATTCATTGGTTCTCCTGCGTCGTTCTCCGCAAGCAAATGCCTCAATCACGTTCTTATCTTTCCATTCACTATTACATACGTATCGAAGACGGTACGTAACAGCTTCCTTTATATGTTGCGGAATCACATACCGTATAATGAAATCAATCCATAGAAAGAGATAAATGTAATCAGCGTACACAATGAGCCACGTTAAAATGATGAACCGCTTAGTATACAGTTAACCACAAACATGAACTTACTTAAAAGCACATTCGTTTTTTGGAACTATTATTGTCACCATTGTGCGCGAGCAATTGCCTACTCCCCGCTCGCGACTTCGCTTCCATACTCTCCCCAAAACAACTCCCTTCAGGAGTGTTATAATCACAGGTATCACATGAATCTATCACATGAATGATTTCACCCCGAAAAAACATGCGTATTCAGCCCACACAGTGAGCTTCGTTCACAATGAGTAACCGCATAGTACATAGTACCCAAATTCCTAGCACCTTTCATTCCACAAACTTTTCAAACGTTCCCAAAAGGTGTCGCCAATTGACAATGAATCGAGAGAGTAGCCCACTCCTTGTACCACAATAGTCCACACGCGCAATTGTTTCCTCTCAAAATGCACAATGGACCACGCTGCCGCTCGTCTTTCTATTTTTTCCCGAAATCACTTGGTTCCCTTGCGTACCGAACTCCCTCGGGTCTCCGAGCGGGAAACGATTTTAAAGAGGAATCGTATCTTCGTTGCACGGTTCATTAGACACGTTTGCACTAACCTTCTACGTAAGTGTTATTACGCTAACATAGTTATTAACTTACTTCGTACGGTCCCAAGCTCACTTTTTCGATTGCTACAGAAAGATAATGATTCGCGGCCACAATCAGTCGATTCGTCACATATCGATTTTTTCACGCCTAGCTGTGCCCCTTATCACCCACGTTTACGCTCCGTGAACACATCTGACACGCTTCGGAAATCGTCTCGTGAAGATTCTTTTTTATGCCTAAATTCTTGTGTCACTGCGTGAAAAAAAATTGTTGCCGATCACTGATAGCTAAACACTGTTTATATTACGCAACGTAGTGCTGTATCTCATGTATAGTCACTTTTTACTTGATAATCATTTGAGAAACTCACCACCTGAGAAAATATAAGAGTTGTAACCAGGTTCTAATTTTCCACAAATACGACGTTTAAAGATAACTTGGGCCCCTTACTATGTTCGTTTTCACTTCCCGTTTATTAACCTGTAACCGAATCTTAGCGAATATTTTGCTCAACCAACAAGTCACCATACGCACCAAAGTGTATCTCTGTGATATTTTTAAAAGTGAGAGTGCGCTTCTGATTTCGAGTAGAACCATATCTGCATTTCGAATCCGACTGAAATAGTATCTTCATAAAACAAATCGATGACCACCGACTAAGAAAAAGCACAAATAAATAACCATTCATCGTCGTCAATTTGTAAGTTGACATTAAAATCAGCCACATTCTCTTGCATTCATCAATGCGTTACACTTAACAAACAAAATATCCCGCATGCCAAATGTTTAAAATATTCCGCACATCTAAATATTTGAATCTTCCTACCCATGTGCAGCCGGGTGGAAAAATGTTTCATAGACTTTTGTCAAACGCATTCTTTTAAGTCCGTACAAACAGTTTTAATCTGACCTTATACACTCGTTTCTATCGTATTCTTTCTAAAGAACTAGCGTGTGGTAAAAATTCGAGCACACAATCTGATGTAGATTTTTCTCACGCACGCCAGTTCACGACAATATTTACGACCAGGCTCGACCCCACGACTCCTACACGTTCCCGTCACACACCAGAAATCATAGTCCGTACCGATCTCCCCGCACTCCACGTGCCTCCGCGCGTAACCTTTAGAGCACGCAATTTCCCCGCAGGTGGCACGTGCACTCAGCCGCACGCCCCCGCGCAACGCCCACGTGCTCGCCGGCGCAGCCGCTCGCCCGTGCGCGGGCGGGCGTGCAGGCAGGCAGACACGCTGCGCGGGCGAACGAACACGCGCGCGCAAGGTGTGCGTGCACGCGCGCGCGTTCGCGGGTCACTGAGCGGTCACAGAGAGAACGACGCGCGCGGCGCGGCGCGGCGCCACACCGCCAGGGCGCCGGTCCGGCCCACTCACCCGCGGCGGCGTCCTGCTGCTGCTGCTCCTCCTGCTCGTCCATGCCGGGGCGTCCCTCGCCGCCGCCGCGCCCTCCGGCACTGCTGCGGCCGGCCGCCGCCACCCCCACCCGGGCGCCCGCCCCCGCCCCGCCGGGCACGTGATGTGCTGCCTCCCTCCCCCCTCCCCGCTCCCCGAGCCGCGCGGAGGCTGGCGGGACCGCTGGCGGGGAGGGGGTGCCAAAGCGGTGGAGGGGAAGTGAAGCGGAGTGGGCAGGCGGCGGCGGGGAAAGAGCGGAGCGGTGGAATCTGGAGAGCCGATGGGGCGGGCAGTGGCGTGGTACCGTGAAGGATGGCACACTGACTGACTTTGCGCGATCGAGTTTGTGTTACTCTGGTGACACAATTGACCATATTGTTACTCCGGAATGGTGATGCTGCCGGAGTGTGATAGAGCAAAAGGGAAATTATTGATTGATTTTTAGTGATCGCGGGCGCGTCAAGTAGGGTCATTAGTCCCGTAAGTGTAGTGCATCTTTTTTTCTCGGGGTGGTGGAGGTGTTTTTCCCCCTCTGGATGGCGAGATCCGGCACAAACCTTCCGTCGGCTAGCGAGGTGTTCCCTACCAGGTATCTCTCACCAGCGGGGCACCGCCCCAGCCTGGACAACCTCTGAGCTCCCGACCGGTAAGAGGGAAATGAAAAGGCCAAGGGGGCACAGATCGCCAATGATAAGGAAAATTGCAAAAAGTAATTAAATAAGAAAACAAAAATTCCAAAGCGTTGATAAAACAAGCAATTTCAAAACTTGAAATAATATTGAAATTCTCTGGCGATATTACATTGGTAGGAATACTAAGGAAGACTGACGATGAAGTGAGTTAGGGTTCTAACTGACAAAAAAAAGGTGTTGACACAATAGACCAAGCGATGACGAAATGATCGAAGAATAATGTTGATGCCCCTCACTTTTTCCGTCTGCCGCAGCTTCGAGGCGTGCAAGCCCGTTGTGAGGAGCATGCCAAGGAGTGGTAATGCGTTGAGGGGAATCGCGGAGGTGCAGAGAGAAAGGAGAGGTGGAATCTGAGCTACCGAAAAAAGAGAATCTGTGTCGTGACCCAGAAAAGGATGACGTAGTGACTGACATTACCGCAACGCGTTTGTGATTATAATGTCAGAAATGGCCTTCTCCCTTCGCTCATCGCTCAAGGTACTTCCTTCTATGGCTGAACCGACGGTCCTGAAGTGATGTCGTTTCAAAGGGAACGACGAGGTGCCAAATTGCGGAGGAGCGAAATTGCATGGAATGGAGTGATGTTGAAACACGGAAGGAAGCCGTGGAATCTGCATAGGTTGAAAATGTGAAGCCCTACTGTAGACCGCAACGTTAGCAACACTGTATAATATCGTGCGACTGCAGGTGGCAAGTTTTGTTTTTTTAAGTACATAAAGACGACGTAAATCAAAAGAATTCATTCAGAGATACCCAACCTTGATGTGTTAGTTTTTAATTCTAAGTATTATTGACAATGTTCCATTGTGGTATCTAGTTTTTTTTAAGAGTATGAGACCAAACGTTGTTAATTAATAAGAAGCCCTTTTGTGGTGTTTCACATTTACACGTACTAAACACCTGGTACAAAGAGAATAATGTTAGCCGTCACAATAATAGAACAAAGAGAGAAGCATTAGACGGTATATATTATATGTTCCGAGAATGATAATAAGATAACGAATTTTAGACGTTAGGAGACGGAAGGAAATAACACATTAAAAAGGGATTACATTTGAAACAGGGGATAGAATCGTACTGGTATTATATTGGTAGAACTAGGATAAAATAATTATAGGTTGATAACAGTAGATATGGAAAAATCAGTAGATACTATGAGCCAAGCATTGATGAATAGTAAAGATGGCCGTGGGTAGTTGCAATTGGCATGGAAGTCTCTCATGGGTAGGGAAATGGCGAGATAGTATGAAGAAATAAGCAAACAGCAAGGCGTTAATAAGTCAAGACAAAACTAGTACTTTATGCTGTAAATGTGGCGGAGTAGTGGTAGAAAAAGACGTCATTTACAGTAGCCTATCGTGACTAGCAGAACTTGCTAACAATAAAGTACTATTGATATGCCTGTTAATGAAAGCAGGTTGCAATTATATGCATTTCAGTATTATGGGAGGGCACATTTATAGCAGGTCAGCGTCAGCGGAATGTTGATACTTATTTCCCTTTCATCGAAAGAGGAAAAGTTGGAGAGAGGCCCCGTCGATGACAAAAGATACCTAACGACAGTAAAGTAAGACGGTAAAGTCAATGAACATAGAAATGTCTTCGGCGGAAAAACAAAATGTAAAATCGTTAGGGCTTGGCGATGTTCCAGAGATGAACACAAGAATTTCGTGGAAAACGAGAATTCCTACAAAAGGGGTCTACTATATACCATCCTCACGATTCTTGCACTATCAAACTGACTATTGCATGTCCTTGTCCATCCGACAACTTTTTTCTAATAATCGTTATAACATAAAGAATGTATTAACGTGGTCACCATTTCCAAATCGGAGAAACGTTTTTGAAGACAAGGACTATCCATTGTTATTTGGTTTAATTCTTCAAGAAGACTTCAAGAAGACAAATTAAACTTTCCAAGTTTTGCAATAAACCCTTCGTTTCGTGTACAAAGCTTTTCTTAAAGGGCATTTTCTTTGCTTAAAGAATAAACTAAATACTTTATAACTTTAAAATTAACTATCCTAATGCACATGCCATGAAACAGTAACGGTTGGTTTTCCTTATTTGAAAAACGACCTTTGACATTCGTGTTTAGATTGAATTTGTGGCTCAAAAACTCTTGAAATGTTAATGTAATATATCATAATAGTTCATAAACACAAGTGGAAATTAAATCTCAATTTGACTGAACGCCCCTGTGTATTCTCTGCTCGACCAAAGACTATGGAAATGGTGGCAGGGAAGACAGAGTGCAGTGAAGCTGCGGTTTTGGCGACGTCAGCCTCTTACCTAATCCGGCGGAGAGGGAGCAAAAACTGTCTTCCCTGCCAAATCCTACGCCCGTGCCCCATTCCTTTGGCCTTCGCCTCATCGTTGGCGACCAGATCTCCACCACTATTCCTTTCGCCGATCCTGCTCCCCTATAAAATCTCAGCCCACCAGAGGATCAACATTTTGAAATTTGATTTTAAAATATGTAGAGTTCCCAGATGTGTTTTATGAAAATAGGGAACAAACCTGAAGTGAGGGCAGCAGGACATTTGAAATAGGAAACTTGAGTAATTAAAAATTAGCTGCAATTTCTTCAAGATCATTTACCGATAGGAGGTCATTTAGATGGAAAAATAGTACTCTCAAGAAATTGCAGCCAATAATAACGAAGTCAAGAAAATATTTTTTCCTAGTTTTTTTTCAGTAATAACAGAGTCAAGAAAAGTGTTTTCCCTAGCTTTTTTCAGTAGACAACAGGTTACCCTTTACGTCCTAATTGGACCCTACTCGACTACACTAGACACCAATACACTTTCAGGCTCCTCTGATCTGGGGTCAGCAGAACGGGAGGCCCTCCGCGATAAGACATAAATGAGAAACAAGGAACAAACCACCATTCCCAAGGCGGGACTCGAACCCGAGAGCCTTGGGACCGAAGTGCTGAGTCGGTACACGCTCTTAGCCACCTCGATCATCCAGGTCGGCTAATAGAAATGTATAAAATGTTAAATCTGAATGGTCTCCATTACAATGATGATCATTGGATACATTTGTTTCTGAATTAGTTTTAAAATGTTTATAAGCTTATTTTCAAATACTTTATTTAATATAATAGATTTACAACAGTGTAAATTATCCCTCATGTTGACTAAAAACTATACATAATAAATTCCAGAACTAACTAACTCAGAAAATACATAATTTTGTCAGTGAAGAACTGTTTACATGTTCCCTATTTTCATTTCTTTAAAGTTAAACCCGTAATTTGAATAATATTCAGTTCTCTCAAATAGGGAAATCTGGCAACTATTTCTGTAAATAGTTAGGTCTTTTTCAAAAAGTTCTGTAATCGATCACTGCATAGATAGTTTGGAATTGGACGAGCATTTAGGAATTAGACAAGCATTTAGCCTTCGCATCAAATGTTACAAAATCCTTTTTTTTTCATGAAAAGAAATTGTGTACGTTTATCTTCCTAATATAAAAATGGGATCATCTTAATTCATCCTTCTTGTAACTCACTATTTTTGGCATTCTTGGGATCATTCTCATTTTTATTGTTTGCATTATTTTTAATGGAATGAAAATAGTACTTTTAAAAGGAGCATAACATTTTTTAAATATTATTTATTCTTCTTGTTTGACATACAAATGTCTTTCAACACTTGACAACAGTTATTTTGTAACTCGTAAACCAGTAGGTATTTTTGACTATTTTCATTGTCCTTATTCAAAATATGTGAACGAAAATGTCCCTACAAGTACTACATACTTAAGGAAAAATAAGTATTTTAGTGTTCACAAGAATGGTTAATTTCCCACGCATTTGTTGCAAATTTATCGACAACACGACCATGTGTATTGAAAAAGTTTAAAATGTGCGATTTAGAGCTACCATAATTCGTGATTTGTTTTGAAGCATAAGCGGCTGTTTTGAGGCCAGACGTGATAGTATACTTATTTATTGTTGGTAGGTTCAACGAAATAGAAAAGAGATCTGTGCTACAAAGCTTAGAAACAGCATACAAACTATATTGATTATCTAAGTTAAGTCATGGACTTTGAAAATAATGTTTCTTTTCTTCTGTAAAGATGAAAGGAAAACGTCAGGCAATGAAGTTTAGAATTTATATGATTCGGCGAGAGCCATAGAATCATGTAATGAATCATGATGAGCTACAATAAAACATTACGTTCAAAGAAATAAGCCGAGACGTGTACTGTACACAATTTGTGAAAATAATGTTGCTCATGGCCCACTGGTTCAAACAGAAAATATTAACTCACAATAGCACATTAAACTTCCTTAATCAGGCCAAGTGTTTTCAAAAGCTTGGTTAAACTCTCATGTAATTCAGGGGAATTTTATCTGTATTACCAACGCTAAACTTATAACTGGAATTTTTGAAGGGTCTCAAATAAGGAATCTCCTTTGATGCACACATTTTAAAACAAGAATAAACAATAGAAACTACGATGAAAATCATTTTGAGGTACATGCGATGCGTTTTAGGGTAGTAAAAATAAGTTCAATTATGATGAATTGGTTCATGATTGGAAGTTAGAAGGTTAAAGTTAACAAGTTTGTTACAAAGCTCGTGATTGCCAAATGCCGTTGAATTTATCTATGAATTGAAATATCCTGAATTCCAATTTGAATTTTTTTTTCCTGAGTACATGGATGATGTGAGTGATAAGTATGGAGAGAGATTTTGCCAGGAAATTGACAAAATTTAACGACGATAACCAGCCAGTGGGGATATTTCCTGATGGGTTTTGCGGTTTCTTTGCATTTCAACATACAAAAAGCAGCCTGTGGATGCTGTATTGGTGAGGAGCCTACTCTTTTATATAAATAATTTATATAGTATTTATATTAATATCGTATCAATTTTCCTTCTAATTCTAGAAACCTGAAATTATTTCTCGTTCATTACAACCGAAATTATGCTTCATTATAACCAATAGAAAAGAAATAGAAAATACGAATTGTAATTCTGTACTTAATAAACGAGACATGTTAGAATTTCCTGTGAAGTACATTGATTTCGTCACCGTCAAAGTTGTAAAGGACACGCATTTCATTATTATTACAAAACAAGTTTTTATTTGTTGCCTTGTTCAAATATTCTTTTGTAAGTTAATATCCAATTGCTCATTCTTGCTTACCACCACACCTGCCTTCCAACTACATTTCTAGGAATCTCTCAAATCGCCACACCAAAACCCTCTAAGCTCGCGGTAACGGTCCTAGATTTCTTTTCGATGTTTTTTTTAAACTCAAACCGAGAATCACTTTCAGAGTGTTTTTTTTTCCTTTACAATCAATAGAATATTCTCACCTCTTTTCTAAGTATTTTGATTTCTATATTTTCACATTGCAAATAGTCAGTTTTGCACTTCAGTAAACATTACATTACCTTTCCTTTTAACAGTCACCATCGTCATCCAGTGTCATCTACTGTCTCACCAGTAATTTATCCTTTACTTTTTTTTTCATACCTCTAGGGTATAATATTACGGTATGTGCCTGTTACAGTCAGTTCCACGCGCTTAATCTTGTCTTCATCTGCCACGTTACATGCCGTGTTGGCTTCTCTCTCAATGCCTTGTCACCGTGCATTCACCCATGCCTCGTCCGCTGCTTCTTTTTCGGTCATTCGATTTCACCCTCCTTATTTCCTGACCTTCAAATATCACTCACCCACCCCTCCAATTTAACTTAGTCATTGCTATTCACACTATTCCAGCTATTCTTGCCTCACCGCCCCTGTCACCAACGCCGCCCTCGCCGCCCTCGCCGCCCTCGCCGCCCTCGCCGCCCTCGCCGCCCTCGCCGCCCTCGCCGCCCTCGCCGCCCTCGCCGCCCTCGCCGCCCTCGCCGCCCTCGCCGCCCTCGCCGCTCTCGCCGCCCTCGCCGCCCTCGCCGCCCTCGCCGCCCTCGCCGCCCTCGCCGCCCTCGCCGCCCTCGCCGCCCTCGCCGCCCTCGCCGCCCTCGCCGCCCTCGCCGCCCTCGCCGCCCTCGCCGCCCTCGCCCCCGTCGGCCCCGCCACCCTCGCCGCCCCCGCCGTCCTACCACCCCCCGCTGCCCCCGCAGTCCTCGTCCACGGCGCCCGCAGCCCCCGCGAAAGCTGACGAGGTAATATTTTGCCGCGTGGGATAACGGCGATGTTTATTGGCTTTGTTCCGGCTATAGACGTACGATGCGCGCAAATAATGCGACGCTCCCGCCCAGCGGGGGCAGCTCGATGCCGCGCGCAGCTGCGGGGGCGGGGAGGGGGCGGAAGGGACAGGATGCGCGAGAGGAGAGGCAGACAGACAGGACATCCCCATCGCTCTCGGGGAGATTGTCGGGCGACCGCATCGGCGGAAAGTGCCCGCATGTAGTCGCGGCCCGAAATGAAGCATGGCACGGAGAAGAGTGTCCTGCTACCGCTAATTAAATTTTTGCACTTAGGTGCGGGAGGGAGGGGGGACGTGATATGTGACAAATACCTTGGTTATTCTTCGAGTTTATGGTATATTTTCATATTTGGTATATTTTGTGATAAATCTTTCTCAACACTGAAGCATTTGAACCCTTGGAATATCGATTTCTGTCACATTGAAACAGTGGGTCGGTATAGTACATCCATCCACACAAAAGATTTATCCCATAAAAGAATAATCTCTGAATACATTGATAATAAAAATCATTTATCTTCACACATACCTACGTCTTAAATTTTGCATTAGTTTATTAATAAAGTTTCTTTTATATTCAATGTAGGGAAATATTTGTTTGTATGGTCTCTTCAAAACTAAATTCTTATATGTATTGGATGCAATTTGATATTCTGTTGTTCAAGTTTAATGAAACTATTTTAATTCGTGTCAAGATCTCTCCATTATATAATACTACTTTTAGTATATTGCTCGATGTGATCTTTTTTGTTCGAAAGTAATCTAAGTAAATGTCAAATCGCTTTCCTGTTTAAATTTCCAGTCTCTGAAAGTATAGTAAAAATGATGTATTCTAAGCTACTACCAACGTTCGAGTTGCGATAATTTGATATGCATTGCAAATATTTCTTTAAAAATAATTGATTGTGTGCAAAAAATATGCAGATGCAATCTTTTCAGCGATAGTTACATGCAGTCGATATGATAACGATCGAAACCAATAATACCAGGAAAACAACTTGCCTGATCCTCTACCCCTCACCGTCATTCGTACACACATACACGCACACACACACACGTGTGTGTGTGTGTGTGTGTGTGTGTGTGTGTGTGAAATTCTCTTTCCTTCTGGTAATACTGAATTATTAAATTTCCTTTCAACTTAACCATGGATTCGACTTATAACATATTACTCTTAACTGTTGCATGTGGACGTGTATTTCTATACAGAATCACGATTCCTGGAAGCTCTATTGATTGAAATCAATTAATAGATTGATGGCAACTACTATAAATTATCATATATTTTTAACAATAAAAATTATTTTAAACATTTATTTATTATTACATTATTACAAATTCTATTAATTTTATGTGAATTACTTTTGAATATAAAACATTAAAACACCGTATGGGTTTGACCATAGTTCGTAAGCTTACTAAAATATCTTGATGGCTTCTCGGATGACTAGCAGAATGGTGTCCGTGGAATACTTGGTGTACCATTTCTTGCGTCCTTTACTAAATTAAAAAATGTTCCAGAATGTCCTCAGCGATTGCTATTAATAGGACTTAATATTCCCACAAATTTAATACGCCGTCGCGACTTTCCCTGTCTGTGTTTTGTATGAAACACCAACTTGCGACTGACTATATTCAGATACTTATTAAAAATGTGCTTCTGCTAGGAGCCATAGAGTCACAGCGTATTCCATCGAGGTTCCTGTAATACAGTAGTACGTGTAAAGACCTCGTACATCAGTAGGCTGTCCAGTGTATCAATTTACTCTTGTCTAGTTCGGATATACAAGGACCGATAAAGATTCACGTACCACATCGCTTTGGATGGGGAGACTGGTACGTAGCAAGGCCGCGACTGGAATGATTGAATGGTGAAATTTCCCGTTACGTCAACATCAATGTTCAGACCGGTCGCAGTAGCTTAGTGCATCAACTGATGTCACTTCAGCGCCTCTGACCGGGAGGTCCTAAGTCAGGATTTTCGACACTAGCTTTTCAGCTAGTCGCTGTCTGGAGGAGAATTCTAGCGACCAGCTGCTTGATCGGTAGTTTTACGTGGTTTCTCCGATCAACACCAAGCAAATGCCGGAGCAGTACCCTACCGAACGGGCCACAAACCGCGGGCGATCTGTCCTTCCTCTTTATTGTCCTATCCTCTCCCCTTACACACACACTTACACGGCTAAATTCGATCTACTGATAGCTATGTAGCTGGAGTCTAAAATCCTGCCATCATTGGGACTCAAACCCTAGGACTTCCTGCTCAGACAAATTGTAGTACAGCGATATCAATTGATAGTTCAATAGTTAGAACAGTATATCATTAGAACATTTGAAGTCTAATTAATCTCTAGCGAAATTTGAAAGAGGGCATTGCTTACACCCCTCGATCTACTGTGTGTTAAACATGTTTTTAATTGGCAATAATATGCTGCTACAATACCCCTTTATTGCCTACGGATGAAAAAAATTATCTCCTTTTTGATAAAAAATAACTGACTTTTTATTTACCGATCAAATCAGCCGGCTGATAGAATTCTTCTCCAGACGGCGACTCAATTCCTATGTTTAGCTAGGAGACGAGAATGTGTCACCGTTGGAACTCCAAACCTGAAAACCTCTCGGTCAGTCATTGCAGAAACAGCGGCAACACTGGCCGGTCTCCAACTGGAGGAAGCAATCTAGGACAAGGGTGGGTGGCATCTGCACACATTTAACGGGAGTATCTAGCGCCTCTTCCGGTAATGTTAAATCTTCAAACTTAGGGTGCACTTTTCTGAAGAACAATAACAATATCATCTTTGATATTTTACAGCAATTTTGCATGATTATTTTTCAACATAGTAGACACTTTTTTCTTGCATTAACGCTTTTAATTTAAAAGTTATGATTTCTGTCACGGGTAAATTTTTACTAAAAAATAAATTTCTATTTTTAAAGATTTATTTGAAAGATTATTTTACATAAAAGCGAGTCTAATATCAGGAACACATTTAGTTGTGTTCGACAGAATTTTTTAGATATATTATCTTAAATATTTTTGGGATAAATGCACCAATGTTCACTGGAAATAAATGTACAGCAAATGGCCTTCAAAGTAAACAGTGACATCCACCAACCACTACGATAGACTTTGATGTAATCTGTGTCCCCAATCTTGCCTTTTCTTCTTGATGTTTCTTTTCTTTTTTCTTGCCTGTTTGCTAAGATCTTCTACTGCTTTATCAGCTTTTTTCACTCGAAATCTAACTGTTAACTCAGAATTGAAAGAATATTTTTATAAACAGATGCACGTTGACGTACACCATGACAGGGGGCAAATTTAAATACTCGAGAAAAGGCTTTTAATTTTGAAATACGGCCAAACGGCGACAGCAGCTATGTTCAGCACACTTTTAAGATACAAGAGTTGAAAAAAATACAATTTTAGTCAAAATTCCACTACATCCTCCACTTAAAGGTTCAAAAGTGTACTAAACTATACTAATTTATTTCACTTCTTTTTTTAGATTTAACGAGTTGTACGTGAATCACCCTAGGGACTTGAAAAGCAAAGAGTAATTTGGAAGTTCGACAAAACAAGTTGTCTTACAACCAGTGGAACGAATCGGTTTTCATTTTCTAAAACTTGGACTACACCATACTCTTCGTAGAACATAAAAAATGATTAAATAATAAATGTTATTTTGAAAATGCCAACTGTAAATGCATTTTTCATAGAACGAAGAATGCAATTTTTCACAGAAGTTAAGGCGTAAGATTTCAATTATTTACTTCCCGATTTAATCCTTATAGTATCTGGATATTCAAATGTATAAAGATTAAAAACAGTTTTAATTTTTTACTCATAACGACTTGATCAGATACCTTTGTCAACATTAATGATATAGATTAAGAACGCTAGGAACTGCGGTGTTCAACCTAATTAATGAACAATGGCTTCCATTATAGTAGAAATGAAGTGTAAGAAGAACCCAATTACTGAAGTTTCTTTAATGTGAGTAATGTAAAGTAAATTACAGACGGTTATCTCAGAAAAGTCGATTAACTAACTCGCCAAACATGTAAGGAGTAATGAGAAGATATCCTTCGCTTTACGAAAGTTTGTGAGTAATTTCATTTCTCATTCTTTTTGTCGAAGTTAAAAATGGTGTCAGTGTGCAGTGTCATTTGCGAACATTATATTTCCGAGTAGACATTCCTTGTTTGCATGATTTTTAATACATGATTTTTAGGTAATTTAAGACATTCAAGAAAATATTTTGATGATATACTTGTGTATACGAAAAAAATATATTCATAAAAAGCATCACAAACCATCATAAAACACAAGTACCTAGATGAGACAGTGTGTTAAGTGGGAATTTATGTACAATAACACATTGATGATTTGTTGTCTTTCATTATTAATATCAATCTCAAAGAGTTTGCCAGACTGAATGTGATCGATAGAAAATTGTTTGTAATTGCATTTGATAAGGTTGTTAAAAATGTTATCTCACATTTCATTTCATAAACATCATTATGGCCAATTTAAGATGACATGTACAGGAATGTATTTATGATATTTTAGTACTAACGACATTGAATACAAATATCAATACTATTCCATCAGTATGTGCGAAAAATATTGTCTATTCAATTAATTCTAAATAATAATGCATTTCATAAATTATTTTTTTGAATGTGATGTTCCTATAAAGTTTATGAAGTTTTATTATTCCTGATTATGAATTGTTGTTTTATTGGCTACGCCACATTTTTTACATTTTTTATTTAAAAATATGGCACATCACTCACCTCTGCAGTACACACGCATTATGATATAATTATTCCCCTGTTATCTAATGAAAAAACGTTTGCTTCGAAAACACTACGTTATTAAATTTCTGCCGGCGGGCCAGCACTAAACCGTAATTAAATAGTGTTTGGAAATGACGGGAAAACTATCCATTCCCGATGGAGGCTCAATACTTATGACGAATGGTGAGCGGAGAGACAAAACTAATACATTAATGTTACTAAGCACCTCCGGTCTCTAATGACCAAACGGCTCTTCTATTCATTAGGCTATTCATTATCCTTGTCGATGAGGAAAAAAGTGTTTTCCACAAACAGAGAAGCTAAAAGTTTTATATCTCTTATACTAGTAAATTAAATAATGTCAAAGACGTCTATGTAAGGAAATGAAATTAATTGCCTGTAAGAATGTCATTTTCTCCAATTCTTTAAGCACTCCGCAAAACTTTGCAAGTAAAAACTTTCAAGGGAAAAAAAACATTAACGTTCCAACATCCACATAAAACGTTCTGTTTACAGGAAAAGTTGCTGTCTTATCATCATATTACATCATGAATCTGCGCATTAAAATCGATAAGTTGTCAGCAGAAGAACTTTCAAAAAGTTTAAATTGTTTTCAAAAGTATTCATATCTCGTGCCCTTAATAAAGAACGATGCTTGACGTCTTCTGCAAAAAGTCTTTCCGGGCGCTTCCTTCCCCCTTCAGGGAAGACCTACTGTTGTAGACGGGCGTTTCATTTTGTAGCCCTCTTGCGTACCGGAGATTGTGTCGTGTACGCGTCAATAGATTGGCCGCCATTTTGTGATTTTTCACTTCGTCGCACAACTTCCTGTTTGACCAGATGCAATAACTTTTTTATAAAGTTAGCCTTTCGTAAAAGAAGAATTTTTCCGTGAAGTAGAAGACGCCTATCAATCATGTTTTCAATTCATTCTCTTTTTTTTAACGAACGGAAGGGAGACTTCATAACGTTACAGATCAGTTACATAAAATATAAACCACTTCGTATGAAAAGCAGTACTTTGTCTTTATTGGAAAATTTATTCGAAAAATTCAAAAAGTTAAATATGGGTTATAGTTCAAAACTGCATAAAAGACATAAATGAGTATCTGTTAAAATGCTATCATGGATCCAAACGAACCATTTTCAGTTTAAATAACGATCCGCAAAAAAAAAAAAAAAGAAATTATCTACACTTTTGCGTTTTTTATTGAGAGTGTGAAAAGATTAGCATTGAACACTATGCTCAATGAAGGTGCTGGTTGAAAATTCAATTGCAAATGTTTTCTGATCAACTATTTATACACTGTATTGCTGTCGCAAAAAAGAGAAAACATAAACATGGGCATTTTTGATGTATTTTGTATGTTTACTCTTCATAGTAAAGACAAATAAATAGATAAGTTGAAGTGCATAGACGACAGACTTTTATATTATTCAAAATAAGCGACACACATACGTTCGTAAGAGAGTTACGAATCTGGTGCGCAGATTGATACGAGTTCCATGGCACTCTTCGAATTACTTGCACCATCTCATTCTCTTTCACATTTGATACAATTAATAATATAATTAAGATTAATGAAAGAAGAATTGTATATGTTTATAGGATATATTTTAATAAACACAATAAAATATACATTTTAATGTTTTGTTCGTTTTTGCAGAACCTTTGTATTGTTATTAAAGTGGGAAAATGATAATAAATCACGAATCTATCAAATAACAAGTTCCTCATTTTTTATTAGTTCAACAAGAATGGAAACTTATTATGTTTTATGCCTTTAAAAAATTAAGAAATAGATAATTATGAGGTTCGCCAAATTCTAGAAGGAATTTTCTTGCCAGACACAATATTTAGCATAAGTTAATACTCTTTCAATCGAACTTACAAAATTTAAACAAAGCACTTGTTCAATTGAAAATTGTGTGTCCTTGAATATTAAAAATTATAAACAGGATCTTTTTTAAAAAAGAAAACTCATCTATTACTTTCGATTCCTCGTGTATTGACACTCCTAGGATCCATTCTTTACATTTACACCTATACTCACTACGTCTCGATTCCACAAAATAAACAATTGCTCATTATGAACGATAATACGGCCGATGCTAACGCAAATTCTCGATAACGCTGATCGGGCTGCTGTAGAAGCTCACTACAGAATTCCGGTTGCACTTTGTTGCGTTGTGCTGCAGGCAGCCGTGCAACTAAATGGCCGACGGGGCAAATAGCGGCCCCCGCGCCGAATTCGCATCGCGCTTGTTGTGGCATCCGGCCACGGCGCGCGCTGCGGCGCGCAGCCACCGAATTATGCAGAGCACTCACTCTCCAGCCCAGGCCTCCCGAAGTCACTGCCCCCCACCCATTGCTATATCACAACTCACAACAACAGACCAATAATAATAATAATAATAATAATAATAATAATAATAATAATAATAATAATAATAATAATAATAATAATAAGGGGCTCAAGGGGTGTGATGTGAATATCAATGAAAGCTATAACCTCTCACACCCAACTCCACTCTCACCCTTCACGCGGGGAGCCCCGTTCAGTCGTACTTGTCTCAAGGTTGTGGTATCCAGCCCCTTCGGCGAGACAGTCGACCAACTAATGAGAGGAGGAGGTCCTGGTAGGGCTACTAGAAGGTAATTCTGGAATAAGGCCTATCAGGATGGTGCAAGGCAGCCAACTGGACTTGTACCTAGAGAGTCGGTGGAGGAACCAATTAAATGGTCAACAGCGGTTCTCAAAGCCTGAGTGGCTACAGTTGTCCTGGCAGTAGGAATAAAATGCGCCCATAAGTATGGAGACACGTGCTAGAAAGAAAGCCTCGAAAAAAATGCCGCTACCCGAGGAGCGTCGGGGCGCCCCTGGAGCCATCGCTGGGGGTGACAGTATGCGAGCCGATGGTGACCAGGAGTTGAGCAGGCGGGCCCTGGTCGGGATACCCGAAATGCGACAGCCTGAAAGGAGCGAACCCATATCTAATGCCTCCCCTGCTGAAGGTGCTGCGCAGGTGATACAACCAGCGCCCACCCAAGCAAGGCTGCCAACACAGCGCAGAAAATGGCCAACGGCTGTTAATGAAGAAATAATGCGCATCTATTACCGGATCACAAAAATTGACACAGATGTGACTGGATACAGGCAGAAATTATTTAGAGAATTTCAACAGAGTTTCCCTGAATATTCCGTAACTGAACAAAGAGTGTCTGATCAGTATCGAGTGATTTTACGTAATAAACTGATTCCTGAGACACGGCTCCAGACCATTAAAATGGAAGTTGGTCGTGAGCTAGAACTGGATGAGGTTGAGAACTTACAACCTAGTGAATCAGAAATTCACCCGGAGTCCCACAAAAATATCCCTACAACAGATAATATAACTACAGCTGAAGACGAAAGACTGGTGGAATCGCTGAAGATGGGAATGAGAGAAGCTATGTTCCAATTTGAAGGGACTAACCCAACTATGAGACCAGTGTTACCTAAGATCAATACATCGAGACGAATGGCACGTATTATAGATATTATGAATTGCGAGGTACTACCAGAGGAAATTGAAATGGCGCACAACTTGCAATATCTCCACCTTGTTATATATTGTGCTGCAGTTGTAGTAATAAAATCCCTGGGAATAGACTGTGAAAATCTGTCAGGAAAAAAGCAGAGAGGCCGGATGATGCCACCTTGGGAGAGGCGTCTCGTCAGGAACATCGAAATACTGAGAGGTGATATTGCCCGTATGATGAGTTATGCCAATGGTATTCGATCACCAAAACTTGTGAAGCTGGCAGATCGTATTATGAATAGAAGTAAAACGCATACTCGAAGAGATGAACCTAATACGACAGTACAACAGTGCATTGACACGCTGAAACAGAGACTATCTGTATTAACAAATCGATTGTCCAGATATAGAACCAGCAGAAGTAGGAGGAAAGATAACATTTTGTTTGAAAAATCTGAAAAGAATTTTTACAGAAACCTGGGAAGAAAGGAAGAAGGCAATTACAAAGGATTATATCCAACACGAGAGCAGGTGAATGATTTTTGGGGTAAGCAACTTTCTGATCCAGTGGAATGTGATGTGAGAGCGAGCTGGATTGGAGAAGAGAAGAAACGCTGTGAACATCTTACCAAGATGCATTACCAAGAATTTACAACTGAAGAAGTCAGTGAAGTAATCAAGAACCTATTGAATTGGAAAGCTCCAGGACCAGATAAAATTCATAATTTTTGGTATAAAAGATTATGGTGCACTCACCAAAGGCTGGCTGAATTGATCAATGATGTCATACAACAACCAGATAAGATGCCAGAATTTCTTACCCAGGGAATTACATATCTGATATCCAAAGACCCACAAAAACAAGAAGATCCAACAAAATATCGCCCTATTTCTTGCTTGCCAACGATGTATAAAATCATTACATCGTGCCTTTCACAACGGATATACACCCACTGTAGAGACAACGATATTATTGCAGTTCAACAGAAAGGCTGTAGCAAAGGCTCCATGGGTTGCAAAGAACAATTAATCATAGATTCAGTAGTGTGTGGTCAAGCATATGCAAAACATCGCAACTTGTTCATGGCGTATATTGATTACAAAAAAGCCTTTGATTCTGTACCACATACCTGGCTGATAGAAATACTTAAGATCTATGAGGTTGATACAAAAGTTGTCTCCTTCTTGGAACACGTTATGTCGAAATGGCGAACAAAAATTATCTTAAGTACTCCTGTTGACAACATCCAAACTGATACAATCAATGTGCGAAGAGGTATTTTTCAGGGAGACTCACTAAGTCCCCTCTGGTTTGTCATCTGTATGAATCCGCTATCTAATCTCTTGAATTCCACTAAATGTGGATTTGGAATTAAATTGGGAGCAAGAATGATGTATCGCATAAATCATCTTTTATATATGGATGATTTGAAGATATATGCTTCGACAAAATCTCAACTTGAACAACTATTGAGTATTGTGGAATCATTTTCAAAAAGTATTAAAATGGAGTTTGGCCTGGAAAAATGTCGTACATTGAATATTGTAAAAGGAAAGCTCCAAGAGGGAGCCTTTGAACTTGAAAATAAACAATTGATACAAGCGATGTCTGCTGAGGAAACGTACAGATACCTGGGAGTGAGACAGGCAAGGCACATTGACCAATGTAAAATGAAAGATGAACTTGCAGAGGAATTCTTCCGAAGAACCCGAAAGCTCCTGAAAACAAAGTTGAATGGAAGAAATATCATAAAAGCTATTAACACCTATGCTGTCCCAGTCTTAAACTACTCATTTGGCATTATTAAGTGGAGCAAAACTGACATTGAGAACTTACAACGGAAAATGAGAGTTTTAATGACGAAAGCACGCATGCACCATCCAAAATCTGCAGTCGAACGTATAACACTTCCGAGAAATATGGGTGGAAGAGGACTCACAGACATTGGAAACCAACTTTGTCGGCAAGTGAAGAGCATGAGAATGTATTTCCACTCTGCGGCAAATACATCAAAACTGCATAAAGCAATTTGTGAAGCAGATGTCTATACTCCGATAGAGCTGTCGAGACAGGATGTTGCGGACTTCTCATGCAATGACGGCCAAAAGAGAGATTTATGGATGGCCAAAGCTCTTCATGGAAGACATCCACATGAGATGAGCCAAGAACATGTCGATTTGAAAGCATCGAACTACTGGCTTATATCAGGACAGATCTTTCCAGAAACTGAAGGGTTTATGTTGGCTATTCAGGATCAAGTTATTCCAACGCGTAACTATTTGAAGCGAATTGTTAGAGATAGCAATGTGCAGAATGAGTTATGTCGTTATGGTTGTCCAACAGTGGAATCAATTCAACATGTTACCTCGGGTTGTACACATTTGGTAGGCACCGAATATAAACAGCGACATGATTCGGTGGCCAAAATTTTACATCAAGCGTTGGCTCAAAAATGTCTTCTGACTGAAGATAAGGTACCGTACTTTAAGTACCAACCTATGAGTGTACTGGAGAACGAAGAGTGGCGCTTGTATTGGGATAGAACTATCTTAACGGACCAGACAGTGATTCACAACAGACCGGATTTGGTTGTGATTAACAAGTGTGAGAAACATGTCATGCTTATTGATGTTTCTGTCCCAAATACTGGCAACATTCAAAGCAAATACACTGAAAAAAATCAGTAAATATGCAAATCTTGTTGAACCCGTTGAGAAACAGTGGAATATGAAAAGAGTCAACATTATCCCGATAATTGTTTCCAGCACCGGAGTCATCCCTAGGAGTCTGATTGGGGGCCTTAAGCAACTGGGTTTGAATGAAGATCTGTACAAACCCATGCAGAAGGCTGTTGTTATTTCAACAACAAGAATAGTACGGAAATTCATGGGAAACAATGTATTATAAATTCTTTTTAAAAAATAGATGTATTGTGCTCTGATTATGTATATCTGTGCAATTCATTCAAATGTACCAATAAGATGAGAAAGTAAAAACAATAATAATAATAATAATAATAATAATAATAATAATAATAATAATAATAATAATAATAATAATAATAATAATAATAATAATAATATAATAATAATAATAATAATAATATTGTAGAAAGATGGTTCTTTTTCAAATTTATTGGACCAAATAGGATCAATCTACGATGATACCAGGAATTAAGACGTATAATTCATAGACATTTATTGCTGCTTAAACTTTTCTACAATATAAAACGGGATCAACAGGAAGATATTCAACCATTCTAATAATAATAATAATAATAATAATAATAATAATAATAATAATAATAATAATAATAATAATAATAATAATAATAATAATAATAATAATAATGCCGTCCCAGATAGGCGAGTTTGAAGAGCCGTAGCTGCCTCGTGCCTGAAAGGTCGCGGATTTGAATCCCACCCGGGAAAGGATGTTTGTGCGTGCCTCTATGCTTGTAATTGTCCATTCATCCGTCATCATCATTTCATACATCATCCTTACGGCTATGAACCTTGGGTGTAAAAATGGATTTAGCATGGAAATGATGACACCTCGCCCCCAAAAAAGTCACGTGCATTTACCCCTGGCCTCAGTGGGAACAGATGCACGATCGCGTGGTCCTAAGACGACCGATTCGCGATCAAAATAATAATGCCGGTTCCGTGAAGCGGAGCGGTTGCAGCAGCCGTTGTCTGCGCCGGGAAGGCTGCATATTCGAGTCCTGCTTAGACATGTATTGGTGATTGTCACTTCACCCCTCATCAATATGCTATTACCTCATAGTTCACACTTCAAGGAGTAACACCCTTGTCTTACGAATGGATACAGCTTAAAAACTAATCCCCATAATTACACACGTCTCTTTCTAGAATAGAATATGACTGGGTCTTGGAAGAGAAAGTGTAGCACGGTCAAAAATGGACGATACAATAACAATAATGATAATAAAATTAATAATAATAATAATAATAATAATAATAATAATAATAATAATAATAATAATAATAATAATAATAATAATATAAAATAAGTTTCCAAAGTCACTACTGTGACATACCAGACTGTCACACAATATTTTGATCGAAATTGCGGCAAAAATTAATCGTATGCATCGTAAAAAGTGTAAATGTTGAGGGCATAGGCATGAAGACAGGGTGTTCCTTAGCAACCAGGGAAGCGGAAGTAAATAAACATAGCGCGGCAAGTAACGGACAGAAGATTGTGATATAATGGCATGTAGGATTGGGGGTAAACTAGTAATGGAGTATGACGTAGAAGGAAACTGGAGATTGTTTTGTAAAACAAGAGACAAGAAGGTATGAAAGTTATCGAGGGTTGAACTTTTTGTAATATTGATGAGAGGAGCTTTAGACCGCGTACCGTGCACATAGTACTGCACAGGTTATTGTAAATGATAGATGCGGGACTTGGTGGAATTTTGCGAGAAATAATTGAGCAGTGAGGACTTATATTTTGTGTGCGTAATTCTATTTGGAACTTTGAATAATTCTGGCACCGGGAGTGCGCAAATCGGACTTGAACATACGGACGTGAGAGCAGGGAAGAGAGGCTCGAGACATATCTTGTAGTTTAGGGGATGAACTTTATATTTTATCGCGTTAAAATTTGGAGGAATTAATTAGAAGAAATAGACTTTCGTGTATCGTGGATTAAGTAAAACGTGACAGTCTGGGAGTTAGTGCCCATCCGTGGCAAAGAATAGGGAAGTAACTGAAACAATTAATAAGTTGAGGTAGACATTGACCCGGCAGCGGACCGAGAACAAGATACAAGAGAGAAGATTGGTCGGAGCGGTGGATTCTGATAAAGAAAAGCTGATAATGATTTCTTTAGCATCTTGTGCAATCCACAGTTTAATAATTTCTTTCCAGAAACCAATTTCAGATTCCTCGCTTTTTCCATATGGAGAGCGGATCGAATGATCGTTTTCAAGGAGAAAGATAAGTACCGGCGACGATTATTTTTGTAAGAACCCAACCGGCAGAGCTAGTAGGATTCCCTTTAGATGTTTGCGGGAAATTTAAAATCGCAACTCTTTCCTGGCGCCCAAAAATGATATAAATTCGTAAACCGGTTGCAGAAATAATTTGACAGAAACGGAGAGCGTTTCACTACGTTTCTTACATTGACAACAATCACAACAGCAAGTATAAAAATTAAAAGTATGTTTCACTTTACTGCAGTTATACGCTCGACAGTTGCGTGGGAATATGTTTTCCGTAGCGTAATTGCCAACCGCTACTGCAATCTCATAACTACTTAGAACAGTAATTGTTGTAAACGATGTTTTGACTGTTGTCAGGTCAATGCGATCAATTCTTTGAACTGATAATAAACAATAATAAAGAAGAAGAAGAAACAAATTATGGTGCGGCACAAACGTGTTAAAAATATAGTTTGCCCATGCCACACTACATTTATAATCTAGAATGTTTTAGAAAATTGTTCGAATTGTTTGCACTGGAGCAGGATGATTCACACAGCCATAACAATCATCAGTAAGCAAGACGATATTGTTATGTTCCAGAAAGCAAACAGGCATGTCTTGCGGCTGAAATCAATTCCGAACCCTTCAAAACTTTAGGTTAAATGCACGAAAAAGAGTACTAAGTGTATGGGCCTCTTAGAAACCATCAATCAATGGAATGCAAACCAAATTAGTACAATTCCTATTCTAAACATATACTTGGTGCCATCCCGAAGACCTTCCAACAAGGTTTCAAGGAATTATATCTTTCTAAAAAAACCTGTGGAAGCTGAACTACCGTCATCTCAACGACCGGATTCGTCAGGAAACTTGTGGGAAGTGACATTAGTTAAAATACTTACGTTCAACTATTACTTAATAATAATAATAATAATAATAATAATAATAATAATAATAATAATAATAATAATAATAATAATAATAATAATAATAATAATAATAATAACTACACTCAAATATTTTAAAATACAAACCGGCCTACAAATCAGTTGACTAAAAACACAAATTGAGACGCCTTAGCTCAAAAAGATACTAGAATAATTTTAAATGGAACAAAACAAAAGTGAAAGTAAAATAAGTTCAAAATCTCTACAACTTAATTTTCTTGTCCATGTGACGCACGTTTTTACGTTCTAGAATACAATAGTACTTGCAAATAAAAAAATTCTGAAAGAATACTCCTCTCTACATACAAGACAAGCTCGGAAATATTCAAGGAAAGCCTTTTCACTATTTTTTTTTAGAAATCTTGATCAGATTTATTAAATTAATAATATTATATTAGTTAGTCCATAAATTACACTAATCACTGGATTTATTATTATTTTATAGAACACAGACAATTCTCACAACTGACTGTTCCAGTGCTAGTTACAAGAGATACAACCCTTGTAACTACTTTTCGAAGTAGAAAATCAATCTAATACTTTTGCAGGTTTGAAGGCAATATCAAGATGGAAATGCTTGAAAACAAGTTCTACAATACGCTTTTCAGTCCGTAATTCCATTAAGAAATTCGTGTTCCCAAGGGTGTTCATTTGATTTTTATTCATTTGATCATTAGTCCCTAGAGTGCAGTACATGTTTTAGGGGAGAGTGGTTTGCATAAAAAATCCGTTACAATCTGGAGTCGGACCCTGGAATCTCGAGTGTATAGGTATACCTATACACAGGCAGAGTTTCTTGCCATATATCGGACGACAGTATCTTCCGTTATCTGTAAACACTTGCCAGTTAACATTTAAAGTTATCAGTGATGGTTCAAAACCTTGTCAGTTAACACTGAAGCATTCCTCAATCGATCTGTCTGATGGTGCAGTTCCTCCAATTTCAAAAATGGATCTTTTAATTTTGGGAGTACTTTATATGAAACCCATACAACCATTTTTGAAATTTTCTTACAAACGGCTTTAATTTTTTCTTTAGTTCTTCTCCTCGGATAGAATAAAGTACGCTTATAAATACGGACCAGATCCTACTTTCAGTGAAACGTCTGAATTTTGGAAATTGGAAAACTTTAAATATTTTTATTTCCCTTCCTATTGCTTATATAAACATTTATTTTGAAATATATTCTTTTGACTTAATTTTTAAATAATGGCATGGAGAATTATTTAACAATAGAAGCACTTTTCGTGTCATTTTAAGTTAAATCGTGGAAATGTTTACAAAATGTGTACTGTGACATACCAATATGTAGGACCTTGTATTGCGTCACATTTATTGTAAACAGAGTGAATTGTAAGGATAGACATTTGTAAATATGGCGACATAGCAACGGTAGACGAGTTGTCGTCAAGGTCAACAAACTGCATTGCTTTGAACCACGGGACACGGCTAGTTGATAAAGTGAACTGTTTGGGGATTGGCCGAGAAAGCAATGACAGTCTGGGGCGCGGCTAGTTGAATTTGTAAGTAATTGAGGGATTGGCTAGGCATGGGATTTTTTCTGACAAGAAACAGTAGCAAGACGGACCGAGTTTTGAAGGGCTGAAAGAGGGGAATATGGATTCATTCAAACTTATGCCATGGTGCTGTGCGGATCGTGTGTAGACAATTGATGTTGGGAGTTTGGGAATTGTGAACATTTACTTTGGAGCGGATGATTATCGGACTTAGAATATTGATGGAAGGTGCGGAAATTGGAACTTAGAAATATTTCGAGTGCAGCAGCTAGAATTGGGAACTTAGGTAAATTTGTCGGCAACAGGAATGGGAGCATTTGATGCAGATATAGTTTGATGAACTTTAATATTTTAAGTATACGAGTAGAAAGAACTGGGAACTTTTAAAAGGAGAATTAATTACGTCTTATCAATTTATGAGGCGGTGAGGATCAGTGACTTGAGTACACTTGTGCCAGAACGGAAGAAAGGAAGTTGGTATTTGGACCTGGAGCCATCGACACCGGGGAAGATTGAAAATGGCTCTACGCGGCGACATCGTTCAAGAGCATGCGAAGAGGGGTACTGCAATGTAAGGTTTGAGACTGGTCATGACCAAAAGTTTCATATTGTTAACAAGGAACATTGAATAAACTTACAAGTTTCTGTGAATAGAAAAGACGATTTTCATTTAGCCAATTCCAGCAAATTAGTAGCTAGAAATGTATATGTGCTTTTCAGATTCCTCGGCCATTCTGTACAGATGGCAGATCGAATAATCGGCTATTAGCAATTAATAGCGATTATTTCTTATAAGACCCATCGACCCAGTTAGCCGGATATTAATTTAATGGAAATAGCAGTTAAAAATGAATTTTAATAATTGAATTAACGTAATCTTTTCCTGGCACCCATATTCTTATATAAATTTGGAACGGGCTACGTTGAACTTATATTTATTAATATTAGACAAGTAGAAGAAATATTTAAATTTAAAAATAAAATCAGACAGTTGGTTTCAAATGGCGCTCCAACTGGGGCTGAATTTGTTTTAAATCAGACAGTTTGTTTCAGTACAAAAGATTTTCCCTAAAAAGAGATCCATATTTCTTTAATTCTTTGCTCGGACAGAGAAAAAATTTGTGTAATAATACGGCCTAGGTCCGATTTTTATTAAAACCTTCGAAATTTCGAAAATTTCAGAAATTCAAATTTCATTCTGATACACCGGGAACGTTGATACACAGCCACCGGGAGGTACGCAGCCAGGTATTCTAGAGGAAAAATTCAGAGATGTTCTCGGGGGCCCCGATGCAGAATAGGGACCGTTATTGCCACTGCCATTTTTATTAGGGGTCGAATGGTGCTCTCATTCAGTGACCTCAGAACCGCGCCCTAGTCGTACCAACGTAGCTTCGCCGCCGCTGGGAAAGTTCGTCGCTCGCAGAGGTTCTATCCCTGCCCAAGAAAATATTTTTGCCGCAGAAAAACATCTCTGCAGTTTCAAATAGTATTATAGTACTATGTAACAGTATTATTATAGTTTTATGTAAGAAATTATGACCTGTTGTCGTAGAACTAGTTTTTCATTTGTATTGAAACGAATGTCAAATTAAATAAAGAATATTTCGTATAATGCCTAATATTTTTGTTTCTAAAGATATTTTTTCATTCCGTCGAATTTACATGACATTAATTCTCATAACACACGAATCTGAATAAGGAAAATAGTTGCCGATGATATAAATCATTCATATACAACCTGCACATGAAAATTGTATGTTTCCATGTATCACTTAACTATTCCATTCCTTTCTATTCTTCCTTTATACTTCATTTAAAATGAATATTACGATAATATTCACACCTCATTTCTTCCCGAGAAATTTAATTTAGCATTTCAATGAACCTCTTTGTCTTTAAACACACGAATCTCCTTCAATAACTGCTCACCGCAGGCTTCTTCAAAAACGAGCGTTCCAACTCCCAGCCGCTAGCAGCAATCACTTTGACACCGGAATATTGCGCCTTGCCTTCGAGACGCCGTTCATTGTGCGCGAAACCAGCAACGTGACGTAATCTGGAGTTTGGGGGCGGCGGGCGAATGACGTCATATTCCGGAAGATGAAATGCGGTAGATAATAGAAAGCTGACGCACAAGCTCAAAGACAATGACGATCCTGTCCGAGGAAGTCTGTTTTATTACGCCAGATGCTTGGAATAATAAATAAATGTGGTTTCATGCATTCAGGTGCTTCCGTAAGGTATATTTCCATGCCATTGTTTAATAATGAACAACGTTTTGAGAATTAATTTATTTTCTGGCCAAGTAACAAAAATTGTGATCCAGCTCTTTCAAATGCAGTGTGACTCATTTTAACCTGCAGAACTCGCGTCCCATTTCGTAACGCAAGTAAACGCGTGGGCTGCATACCTAGCCAAATATATAATTACATTTTTAACCTTAATATTATGAGTTTTATAAAATGCTTCTGAACGAGTACTGTCGTGTAATCCCATTTTTTTATTTGAATGTGATGTGAAAGTCATTACATTTTAACGAATACTGGTCGAGACTACCAGTGTTATCCTCTGAATGAAAAATCTGGATACGCGGTGTCTGTTAACCAATTCAATATTTTATTTATGAATGGATAATGCATCATGAGTCATTTAGCTGTCGTGGCGATAGTATATTACTATAGTATATGACAATAGTATAAAACTCTGGTAATACAATATCGTCTTTCGGATCTGCAAGCCAAACTTCCCATCTAATACCCATTACAGTAGGTAGTGTTAATGCGAATTACAATTTTTGCCTAATCGTGTTTACAACTCTCTGACAACAATGTGATTGCTATTAAAATATTGGAGGCAGAATGGATGTTAAGATAATCGTCAAGCACCTGATATCTCTGTCCCTAAACTCAGTAAAGTTTGCAAGCCAGCAAATGTAAAACGGTTGGTCTATACCTGAAGCCCGCGAGAGTACTTCAGTGTTAAATGTATGATGCTTATGGATGTAAAAACTAATAAAATGAATTCTAATAATTGGTAACATAAATGGAATGTGTAATGGAAAATCACAATATTTTTACCGTTGTTATTTTTTATAACATCTAATGTTAATCGTGGGTTTTCCACATATGTAAGTTTGTTAACTAAGAAGATGTAATTCATTTTGTCAAATTTTGATATCGTATAATACAAAGAGGATATTGTTCAGGCAATCTTTATCAAATCTATTATGTTTTGTTCGGTTTCGTTCTGTTTTCAAGCGAAGTTTATTATTTGTTAATCAAGCAATTTTATTATTATTTTATTGCTTATTTAATCCTTTAAAAATTCAATGATGTCATTAATCGAAACTTACGATTACAAAGAAGAATTACAGCAGCATCAAACGTCTATAAAGTATAGAGCAGCTTTATTAGTTTTCAAATGCTAAATAACTATATTTTTTAAACTATTGTTATTAAAAAAAACAACTTTCGAAATGTAGACCATTTTCTACAGTTCTCATTGCCAAAAACAATACTTGTCGCAATATAGATTCGAAACTCATGACTGCCTTCGAAAAAGGCGGCCATAAAGGAAACATTGACACACGCGAATCAACACGCAAGTTTACGTTCTCAGAAGATTGAATTCGCAGAATGTTGAAAACGTTCAGTTACACATTTTATTTTGACTGTCCTTTCTGAGTTGCTTTTTATTCGTTACCTTACCTTTCCCACATCTTACCTTTCTCCGCATCCTATTTTTTCAAGTAATCCCTGACATTTCCCAAAATATTGTTTTTCACCATTTCTTACCCTAACTATTTGTTGTCTTTCTAAATATCCGTGTCCTGTTCTCATTGAGTTAGGCTCGGTTACCTCCATCATCATTTCCTATTGTCCATCGCACTTTCCCTTTTTCTGGAGTAGAAGCCATAATCACGCGCTTGCAGCACGGGGACAACCTCTCGAGGCACGAGCGAGTAGAATGGGTTGCGAGGGGAGGGGGGGTGGAGCAGCGGGGTTGCAATGGCTCATAAAACACGGCGCCACCAGCTGCGCCGTCCCGCCCCTTCCGCCCTCCGTCCCACGTCTGCCCCCACCCCGCCCTTCGGTTTGTGGCTTGCTCTCTCCCCGCTCAGAATGCACTCGCCCAAACTCATTTTTCCCCGACGTTCCCTACCACACCCTTCCTCCACTTTCTAGCCCTCCTCTCTCTTTTTCCACTTCCTCGTCCTGTTCCTTTCTTTCTCGTCCTGTTCCGTTCCATCCCTTTTCGTCCCGGCCCATCCCGTCTGGTCTGGACCAGTCTCGCCTCGTATCATTCCGTCCCGTCTCGTCACAATTCGTCACGACCATTTCGTCTCGTGTTGACTCATCCCGCCTCAGCCCGTCTCGTCTTCCTCCGACTCGTCCCGTCCCGACTCGTCTTGTCTCGTTTCATCCCGTCACAATCTTGACATATATCGTCTTATCATTCTGGACCGTCTCACCTCCTCCCTTCCTGTTCTCTTCTCGTCTCGTTCCGTCCCTTCTCAACCGGTCCCGTCTCGTCTCGGCTTGTTCCTTCTCGTCCTGTCCATGACTCATCTAACGCCATTTGAGGAACACACTGGTAGCGTTGACCCATCTCATCCCGTCTCTCACACAGATTTGTCTCGTCTTCAGGTTGCCCACCTCCTATTCCCTCCCTCAACATACCCCACTTCCTTGGGCTGCTTCTCTTCCTCCCGTCCCGGTCTGGAAATCGAGGCCCTCGGCGCGGCACATCCACTCATTTCGGGAAAGACCAACTGAGCCACAGCTTCACTGATGCATTGTTGTCTATTCTCAGGGATGTTGCAGGAACAAATCAAGTACTCAATACGCCACACAAATGAGCGTCTTTATTTGTGTATTAACGAGAAAATCGAAATTAAATGTAGCGATTTACTAGAAAGCATAATAAATGGCTAGGCGGAAGTTGAATACAGCCATATAATTACATTTTTTTGACATTTTTAAAACTATTATACGTCGGTGATGCTATATTTATATACTTATCTTCGAAGGTCCCTCCATAAATATAAACAAATAGAAGACAGAACGTATGATCACTGACCATTATGAGACAGATAGCGATTGATCAGCATTATTTCGGCGTCGGATATCGAACGAGATTGAAGCAGACTAAAAAGTAAAACAACCACAATATACAATAAGAACCAGAAATCCCACTAAAAACTGTTTCATGCTCAGTTCAATTATTTAGACATGTATTCCATACTTTCTACATAGCGCGATACAAGACAATTATTTTGTTTATTATTCCTAAACTATGCGAGATCATCATCGAGGTTTTACATGCGTCAAACTGCGCCCGCACGAGTTTCGTGCCCGCCTCAGGAGTACGGCACTCCTACGGGCACGGGCAACTTCTTCTGACTCCGCACCCATTTCCCCTTAAAATTCAGGAAGGGGTGGACATGCTCAAGGTGGAGCGGCGTGAGGCAGTGCTTAGTGGCTTCATACGAAATGTTTGCCAGATTTCTTCTATCAAATAACCTAGAATTGTATTATGTTTTTATTATTCACTACTTATTACTATTCGATGTTTATTTTCTTACTAAATTCTCGTTATATAAACTTTTCGCTATGTGAATGGAGAATTATTTCCTTGTTTTCGTTTTGTGTCATTAAATCATTTAATTATTTATTGTTTTAACAATAATGTAAAATAAATTGACAAGTCTCTATAAGTTAACAATTCTCACTTACGGACGGACAGCGCTTGCAACAGACCAGAATAGAAGAAGTTCAGGTTAGAAATTAAACTTTCTAACCTGAATGTAGAAAGTTCATACTTCTATATCACGCTTAAGTAAACATGATTACAAAATCAAGATACTTTTCATTCAATATTTTTAAAATTTTACTCTCAACTGAGAATTTGATATATGATGACGATGATGATGATGTTTTCGTGTTTCTGGGTACGTCAACTGCTTTGGTCATTAGTCTCGTAAGTGTAGTGCATGTTTTTCTCGAGAGATGGCTGTGATCTTGGCCCGCTTGATGGCGAGATTCGGCGCCGACCTATCGTCGGATAGTGGGGTTTCCCTCTAACCAGGACTCTCCCACCAGCGGGGCACCGCCCCAGCCGGGAGAAGCTCTAAGCTCTCGACCGGTCTCCCGGAATATGTGGTAGTGAAGTGCATGTTAGTGTAAGTGTGTGTGTAAGAGGAGAGTATAGAACAAGGAAGAGGAAGGAAAGATCGCGCGCAGTCCGTGGCCCGTTTGGTAGGGTACTGCTCTGGCATTCGCCTGGTGTTGATCGGAGAAACCACGGAAAACTTCCGATCAGAGCAGCTGGCTTCTACAATTCTTCTCCAGACAGCGACTGATTTCGACCTGGCTGAAAAGCTAGTGTCGAAAATCCTGCCGCCGTCAGAACTCGAACCTAGGACCTCCCGGTCAGAGACGCTGCAGTGACATCAGTTGATGCACTGAACTACCGCTCCCGGTTTGATTTCGGACAGATGTGTATTTTCATTTTATTAGATCATTTATCTGCCTTAAAGAGAAAATAGTAATTACATTTTTGCGAATAAGTGACATGTAATTTCTCCCAAAGACTGTCACGGGCCAGGTATCCAGTGACGTTCCGCCATTCCGTAGCATTTTTACAACCCGTACGTTGAACTCTCGAGCCAATTTCTCTGGTCGCAGTGCCCGCGAGCTCTGGTAAGCTTGTTACCTTGCTCGCGACCTTGACATGCCTGGTCTAGATGCTTGCAGAAATTATGTGCATGAAGTTTGTGGATTTTACAAATAAGTAACTCTACACAAATATCTCTAAATTAAAAATAAAGTAATGTTAATTTTTTTTAATACTACTGACTTTTTATAAAATACTACTGAGCCTTTTTATTAAGGTCAAACAACCATTGTAATAAAATAAACAAGATAACAGACGTAAGAATATTCGTTAAAATTGATTTTTGGCCATTGAACTAGCTCATCAAATATGACGACCAGGTTTTTACACCATAGATATTTTTTTTACCAAGATGCGTAATGTTTATGATGTGATTCAAGAAACCTGGAAAATAGATTTTTTTTAAAAGACCCCAAAGAGCGTCAAAAAAGAAATAAATTGTCAAACGATATTACTGAGTCTGCTTCATTAAGGTCAAAAACATTGAAAGAACTTAACCCAAGGAATGATGTGCGTTTTGAGAAGAGCACTGGTCAGAGCCAAAAATGAATGGATCGACATGAAGGCTCTTGAAGGTTGTATCAAGAAATCAATTGCAGAAAATACAGTATGAATGTTTACTCTGCATGTTTTCGGCAATTCCGCTGAGTCAGAAGTAACAATTGTGATGAGTAATTTGATAACTTCTTCGTCCATATCGTCCCCGGACGTGTCATTGGTGTACTATAACCTCGTCTGACCTCCACCTGTTGAAAGCTGCGACGTTTCCCGACTTCGGCGGCTGCAACTCAATGTGTTGTTTCAAGGTCAGGATACCCCCTACCCCCCATGAGTTCCGTTGGCACAATATGCAAGTATCCCTCGTGCACAGCATGCGCTCTGAAACGGGCAGCGAATTTATTGAAAACTATCAGTCGAAATAATTATCCTACCTTTTTTTTGTTAAACTAAGACAACTGACACTACTGTTAACAAATATTTAAAAAATACAATGGAAAACAATTTTAGGCATTTGTGGATTAATAAGACGGACAAGGGATCTTACGTGATCTTAAGCGTAAGTAAGGCGTGATAGAGATAGTTCGAAGGCAATAACGGGGGAAGGCAGTCCGGCTATGTGCTAGACTCTGATTTTAGAACAATTAAGGTGCTTCGAATAGAAAAAGAATGATAAATTCTTGGGCAAAAAATATAGCTAAACATCATTTATGTATTTGTAGTAATGAATGGAGAAGGAAAGTGTAATTTTATATAGTGATATTGAGAGTTTTATTTCTGGCAGAACGCGACGGAACGACGTTCCGGTACCTTGGGAACAAAATAAGAAAGGAAAAACGAGGGGACCAATACTTGATTCCACAAGTCTTCTTCAATTTTTAGTTCTAGCAACTTTCGTAATCTCAAAATTAAATAATTTTACACTTAATTCTATCAGCTCTACGAAAGTAAAAAAAATTGTAAAAAACAACAAAATATCATTATAAACTATTTTTATTTCCTATTAATAATAATAATAATAATAACAATTATTATTATTATTATTATTATTATTATTATTATTATTATTAGTATTAATTATTATTATTTCGTTAAAAATATTTATATAGAGCCAGAGCTACCACTGACGCTAATTGTTATTAAGAATGGTTTATAATTATTTAAATTATTATGAACGTATAACTATTTCTATTAAATTAATAATCAATTTGGAGCGCAATTCGGGACTTAAAATTCTATAAATCAAGAACTGGTTGTAATAGTGTTATGATAAATATTGTAAGTTTAGAGGTAATAGGATGGAAATGCGTAGTTGTATTATATTGTTTTGTGTTGAATCAATAAACCAAGTTTTATCTTTGAATTTATTTTTTACAATCAAGAGTCAGTTTTTATGGCCTCTAGGGCTGAGATCATGGAACATGTAATTTAAACAAACTTGAAATAATTTTCATTATTAAAGACACCCAGTGCAGACTGAGGGATGGAGTGGAGAGAGAGACGTGAAAAATTTAGATTGGGTAGCTTTAATGTCCATTACGTTCTTTACAATGACAAATTTGAGACAGATACAGAAAAGATGTATTCATTATAGAAATTATTTTTTTAAATCTTTAAACACCCGTAAGATACAGCTTGTATTCTTGCAGCTTTCCAATGGATTTTAGTTTTACTTTTTACCTACACTGACTACTTGACCTAACAATTGACAGTTCCACTGATTCTGCAGAAGAACAAGGTGAATTACATTCTACCTACTTGCTATAACTCTTCTTTCTCATTTATTTAAAGAAACCTAGTGTTAATTGGCGATTTAAACGAATAAAAGGCAATAACTAACTTACAATAATTTACCCATCGCTCACTTTCACAATTGCCTCTTTATTTACAGAGATTATACCATATTTCGTTATTCAGCTCGCACTTGTTTTACTTCATAGCCTCATATCATATTAATTACTCATTTTAACTCATGGTAATATTGTTCATTTTCCATGACAATGATAAAATGGTTTATATAAATACATCGATACTCAAAAGTACAATTCAAATCCTGCTATTCTATCATGCCAACTTCATATCACATCCAACTTCAGTAACTAAATAAACCAACTCTGACGCACTAAATTTAGAGGAATATTTGTAAGAAACAGCTTCCATTAAGGAGAAAACCGTTTTTGATTTTTCGTAGGTTGTACAGTGTTACAATAATGATGCCACAAAATTATTACTCATAGCTACACAGCTACTTAGAAAATAAAAATTAAGTATGGTGTTAGGTACTGTTTGGTAGGTTTGAGCATTTCTGTTCAATCGCTTGCTACCTACTAGGTCGTTCACCCAACCTTCGCTACTGTATGTTTGCACTTCTGCAACCAAATCGACAGCCCGTTGCCTTCGAAACAAGCTGAGCAAGCTTGTACGCCTGAACTTCGATTGAACTATACATTTTTCACGACAATTAAATAAACTCACATGACATTTTGAGTTGAAAACCCACATTAAATTGAGTTAGAGATGTAAACATACGAGTTCCACACACGAACATATTTTCATTACGTTTATACATTTCTTCCAAACGAGTGTTTTTCATATAATGCACACTTTAATTGCTCATTCCGCAGTTTATCAAATTATTAAAAATAGAACACAGGAGTGCAGAGAGAAGGTCGCAACATATTTCAACGCACTGTTTGTTCTACTGTGAAATGCCATGCTGAATCATCACGTCACCTAGAGGTCAATGTTTTGCAGCACTGAGTAGCACAAACGTTGGTCATTGATTCAGCGTTATTCCGTTATTCACAACTACAAATGCAGAATTAAACAACCAGAATCAAGAATTGGGGTTAGTACATTGAACGAGCATCAGATAAGGATATATTTATTTAAAATAGTATTATATTTGCTTCACATTTGTACTTAGTGATAAAATCATACAACACTAGATGCTGAAGCACATTTTAATTTCGTAATGAAATGACTTTTTCCAAAATGTTTAATTATTCAAAAGACATTTGAGAAAAGCTATCATTATTAAAATAAAGAGTATTATAGAAAGTCAACCTTTGAAAACTAATTTTCACTATTTTATTTCAATTTAGGATTTATTTTCATGAACTATATATGAAATGATGAATTACCATTTACTGATTTCATTTTCTTATTTAAACAGTAGTAATAGAGAAAATATTTTAAAGAACGCCTCAAAATATTGCACACTTATTGTCCTTCTGGGGTCGAATATAAACCCTTGGTAATGAACATATGGCGGAAATTTTCATGTAAAAAGTTTAAACATGTGACATTCAACCCTGTTTTATAACCAAATCATTATCTACAGGCTACAATCATTATATCACGTTACGAAGAAGACACAGATATATCGAGTACCCGCCGAAAATCAATGCGTGATGAGTTACTCAACATGAGGATCAAAAGGAGATCATATAACCTGGTTAAAGGAAATTTCCCATCGTATGTTCATTGGCAAAAAAGTTAATCTTCGATACCTAACATGCCCTAGAAGTTTGTAATATTTAATTTGATATATCTCACAATGCGGTAAAAAAATTAATTTCGAGATTTTGTCGGAAATAAAAATTTCGGGTGTCACTGAGCCGAATAAATGTTAGTGTTTTGAAAGTCAGAATATTGAAGTAGTAGTTATGGGAGAAGGTGAAAAATGTTGCAATTTTCAAACTTTCAGAGGTTTTACTGAAAATGAAACCTGAGCCTTATATATAAGTGTAGTCTGCTATGTAAAAAAAAACAAAGAAACAAATTGGAGCTATTTCTGATAACAAAATGAAACCTGGAATTCATAATCAAGACCTTAGATAGAGTTCCGTTGTGGCAGCCGACCGAGACACATCGTGCTCCGATCGCGGCCAGTGAAACGTTGTTTTCATATTGTCATTCAGACAGTGAACTTTGTGACATTTAATTAGTGGTAATACTCTAGTTCCACGAGTTGTGAGTGTCTGAAACCAACTATACGGTCAGCCGTTGCAGCGGCTACCCTGCTCAAGGATGGAGCCCACGGGCATCGGGGCTCCCATAACCTCAACACCATCACCTAAGGTATCTACTCAACCAAAGCTGAAAACCTACGCAAATGCTATGTCAACTGAAGTGTTTCCCACCAAGGACCAGGCTATAATCATTGACTCATTAGAAGGTCTTACCATTAAAGATTACATAAACAGTCTCTCCAACATTATTGACCCTAATGAAATAAGATTTATTTCAAAAATTGCAAACAACAGAGTATGTATTTTTCTAAGCTCTCAAACAATAGCTGACACCCTTACAAACAACCATAAAGTCATTAAAATAAAAAACCATGAACTGAAGCTGAGACCACTTCTAACAAAAGCCAAAAGAATCATTATTTCAAACGTCTGCCCCATCATCCCTCACTCAGTAATAGAGAATGTACTCACCACAAATAACATCAAATTGGCATCCAAAATTTCATTTGTTAAAGCTGGTATTCCTGGACAGGGGTTCTCCCATATTATGAGTTTTTCGGAGACAAGTATATGTTTCTCCTGAAGATGTAGGTCTACTAACTGAATCCACTACTGTATATTATGAAGGCTCAACATATAGGATATTTTTCACAACTGATGAAATGGCATGCTTTAATTGTCACCAAACTGGGCACTTAGCTGGACAATGCCCTTCACCCAACACTTCTAATCACCATAAAACTACCAATTTAAGTAATGTTCCCATGGAATCTGAACACATTAGTGAAAAACCCTGTGACGTGCCAGATCCAGCAACCAATGGAAAAGACACTGAAGTAGCAGATATGCAATTTCACCATGAGTCCATGAAAAAAATGCCCACAACTGATTCTCCACCACCTTCTAAATCTGTATCTTCTACTAATGAAGCCAAAAACAATGAAGAAATCTCAAATAATAACAACATAGTCTCCCTCAGTACCAATAAAAGATGCCTCCAGACTGACTCCTCCTCACCTTCCAAGTCTGTAAGCAACACAACTGAAACAAATAATATGGAAAAACTCTCAAAACAACCAAAAAAGAAAAAAAAGAAGAAAGAGAAAAATATGGAAGAGTTGATAACCCCTATCAAACACATCATTGAAGACTCTCAAAACAACTACCCCCTTACTTACATTCAGTTTAAATCCTTTTTAGAGAACTCTTTCAGTACTAATGATCCTATACTCATCGCTACTGACTACTCACAAGACATATCATCCATCACCAGAATGATGCATAGTTTATATCCACATCTCACCAATAAAACCATAAAAGGCAGATTCACCAGGATTATCAGGAAAATCAACTCAGTACTTCATACCGCAGATGAATCAAGCACTGAAACAGACTCCAGTATAGAAATCAACACCAGTCAATGAAAATTCTTCAGTGGAATGTAAATGGCTTTTACCCCAGACTAGAAAGTATACAGTACCTATGTAACCTAACACACCCTGACATCCTCTGTATCCAAGAGACCAACTTCAAAGACTCCAAGCATGGCAATATCAAAGGGTATAATTGCTCCTTCAAAAATAGAATCAACTCCAATCATGCCAGTGGTGGTGTAGCTATATTCATCAAAGACCATATTCAATATCAAGAATTGAATATTCAATCAAACATTGAAGTCAATGCTATAAGGATCTTGTCACCTGTTCAAATCAATATATGTAATATCTACCTACCAAATAGCTACAAGTTTGATGAACAAGAAGTAACTGATATTATTAACAAGATGCAAAAACCTTTTCTCATTATGGGGGATTTCAACAGTCATAATCCAATTTGGGGATCCAATAAAACTGACTACAGAGGTGTCATGCTTGAAGAAATATTTGATAAACTAGATACAATTGTTCTTAATACTGGAGAACCTACTCACATCAATACCAGTACCAACAATTACAGTGCCATAGATATTTCCATTTCCTCCACCCAATATGCCTATAAATGTTCATGGAATGTCCTAGATTACCCCTATGATAGTGACCATTTCCCAATTTTTATAAATATTAACAACACTCCCAACATGTATAAAAATGACCAAGCAATCCCAAGACGGAATTATAACAAAGCTAACTGGAATATCTATAATGATCTGATCAAAAAGTACCTACCTAATACCAATGTTCTTCTAGAAACAGAGAACATCGACACTATCATCAATTCATTTAACGATGTCATAACCAAAGCTGCAAATGGATCAACTGAAATTATCAAATCATCAAAGAGAACCAAACTAGTCCATTGGTGGAATGACAAATGTAAATTGGCACTCAAAAATTCCAAACATGCCTTCAACAAATACAAAAAACATAATACTGAAGAAAATAAAATACAATACAAAAAGATGAGAGCTGTAACAAGAAGAACCATAAAAGAAAGTAAAGCAAACTCCTGGTACAACTATGTCTCAAGTCTGTCAATACATAATAATATTAGTGAGTCATGGGCAAAAATAAAAGCTATCGAAGGAACAAAAAAAGGTAAACAAATACATTTTTTACTGTCAAATAACCAAATCATTACAGACCCTAAAGAAATAGCAAATTCAATTGCATGCAGCTTTGCCAAAAATTCAAGCTCAAAAAACTATACAGAAGCCTTCTTACAACACAAAAAAGAACAAGAGAACCTTACAGAACTCACAAATAATGAAGACTTGGCTACTTATCCCCATCTTAATGATCCTATTGGAATTAAAGAACTTAATTCTGCTATCAACAGGACTAGAAACTCCTCACCTGGACCAGACAACATTCCATACATTCTTTTGAAGAATCTACCCCTGGAAGGAAAAGAAACATTACTTAAAATATACAACATAATATGGGATAAAAATGTATTTCCCGAGCTATGGAAATCAGCTATTGTTATACCTATACCAAAGCCTGGAAAAGACCCCACAAAAAATGAAAATTACAGACCCATTTCTCTAACATGCAATATGTGCAAAATTCTGGAAAAAATAATTAACATAAGACTCAGATGGTTTCTAGACTTTAAAAACATCATATCCAACAATCAATTTGGTTTCAGAGCAGGACACTCAACTACTTCTCACTTAGTAAGTATTGATACTTACATTCAAGAAGCCCTTGCTAACAAACAGCATGTTTTAGCAGTGAGCCTAGACATTGAAAAAGCTTACGACATGGTGTGGACCCATAGAATCATGACAAAATTACAAGAATATGGACTTAAAGGCAACATATTTCAATTCATCAAGAATTTCACCAAAGAAAGAACTTTTAATGTGAGAGTTAATGGTAGCTTATCATCAGTACAACATCTGGAGAATGGACTACCACAAGGTGCAGTACTTAGTGTTACCCTATTCCTATTGGCCATTAATGATGCAGGCTCCGAAATCAACCATCCGGTAATCACAAGGAAGTATGCAGATGACATTACCATTCTTTGCAGAGGAACATCTATTACAACCAGTCAAGAGATTATACAATCTGCCTTAAACAATCTCCATGGATGGTCTCTCAAATCAGGTTTTAAATTTTCAGCTTCCAAAACCCAATGTATAATTTTCTCCAGACAAAATATTGTGAATCTGCCCATATTAAAAATGGACCTACATGAATTAAAGTTTGATCAAACTATTAAAATTTTAGGCATGCATTTTGACTCAAAAATGAGCTGGAAAAGACATATACAAATTATATCTGAAGAATGTAAGAAAAGACTAAACATACTCAAGTGCATTTCCCATAATAACTGGGGAGCAGATAAACATCTCCAGCTAATGACCTACAAGGCAATAGTACGATCCAAGATCGACTATGGATCCATATTATATGATTCAGCTAGCAAAAAAGACCTAAAAAAACTTGATGTTATACACAATAAAGCTCTACGAATAAGCACTGGCTGTTTTCATACTAGCCCCATTGGCAGCATTCTAATAGAAGCCAAAGAACCAACTCTAGCTCATCGTAGACAAATGCTTACTCTCAAATATGCCATCAAAACAGCTGAGTCAAATAATCCTATAATCTACCACGATATATACCCAAAACTTCAAAATTACTACAAAGAACAAAAATGCATTTCACCAGTATATAGCAAAGTGAAAAACCTACTAAGACAGCTAAACTTTCAAGAAAAGATATTAATGGAAAAAAGAAATAACAGAATACCACCATGGACAATTCCTGATATAGTAGCAGATATAACACTGGACACTATCCAAATAAACAAAATGGTTAAAAAAGATAAAGAAATACAATTTCAAGAAATAGAAAATAAATACAAAGATTCCTTTAAAATATATACTAAACTTATCAATAATAGTGATGGAAAATATGCAGCTACATTTACCAAAGATGTTAAAGTTATAAACAGACTGCACTCCTACGCTAGTACTACTACAGCTGAAATATGCTCTATAATGACAGCCTTCAAAATGTCACAAAACCTCAGACATGACAAGTTTGTCATTTTCTCTACTTCCCTTGAAGCAATAAATAATATTCACAATAACTACCCAGGTATACCAATGATAAACAGTATTCATGAAATATATCAAGACATTATTCAATCCAAAAAGACTCTCATAATTGCCTGGATACCAGATTACAAAACAATGCCTGAACACAACACAATGAGCCTTGAAGAGGAAAATGTAAGACCTGAAACTGAAAGTATTTTAACAATATCACACACATACAAGGATTTATGGACACATATCAAGAAAGTAATGGATGAAAAGTGGAGCAACCTCTGGAAAACCATGAAATCCAGCCCTCTACACAAACTAGTTAAAAATTTTTATTCCCTGAAAACTTCCAAAAAATTCTCAAGACAAGAGCAAGTAACAATAACAAGAATAAGAACTGGTCATTGCAAGTTCAGTCATCAACACTTACTAACTGGAAATCCCCCACCTACCTGCCAGCACTGTGATACCTCTCTTAACTTTCAACATATCTTAACTCAATGCCCTATGTTTCAGCACAGCAGACAGAGATACCTAGAAGATGAGCCAAACTCCGAATTAATCCTATCATCCAACGAACTCCAAAATAAAATAATACAATTCTGTAAAGACAGCTATTTTCTTAAAGAAATCTAATTGTACTAGCATAGATACTGGTAACTAACAATGTAACATTGAAAATACATATAATGTCTGTCTCCACAAATTTGTATATATCTAGTGTAATATTCTGTTAAATTGCTATATTAATATTGTAAAGTTGTAAAGTTGTATTTAAAGTAGTCGCTAATGACCTCAGTTGTTGATGCGACTTTAATAAACAAAAAAAGACCTTAGAATCAGTACAAAATGTTTCTATACAAGTCCTATTGGAAGCAAACTAATAGAAGCTCAAGAACCATCTCTAAAATTTCGAAGAAATCTGCTGAGGATTAGGTATGCAGTCAAAGCAGCCTCAACAACTTATAAAATTATGTTTAATGATGTATTTGCCCAGTCACATTTTGTATACAAAGATCATGCTATCCATAAAGCCATTCTATGCAAAATTCAGAAATTGACTTCGCGAATTCGATATCCAATTCAACCTCATTGAAAAACATAGATCTTCTTCAGTTCACACATGGATTATTCCAACCCTGAAAATTGACTTAACATTAACTGTCAGAATAGAACATCGTAACTGATGAATGGCTCGACAAATTCTCTGAATTTGTAGACACGAACTACTCCAACTACAGTATAGTCACACTGAAGAGCATAACCAGTGACGCACGAACAGAAGCCTTAGTCTGCATTCCTGATAAAATTATTAAGTACACGCTCAAATGGTTTGTCAGATATAGCACTGCAAAGTCCTATTCCTTAAAGTAAGACCTTAAATTTATCCTCCAACTTCACTGCTCTAATGTGATGCTACTTTCAAGCTCACTATCATCAATGAACTGGTGCAACAGAACAAAAATTAATTCTGTAATTATGGGAACTTGTGCCATGATTCTACAAAGTTATCTATAAATAAAGCTATCTATAAACAGAGCTATCTATAAACAGAGCTATCTATAAATGAAGCTATCTATAAATGAAGCTATCTATAAAGTTAGTTTTAGCATGAATCTCTTAACAAATTAGAATCTCTGTTAACAAGTAAAGACTTTAGTCAAACTATCTCTTGAATTGACTTAAAAACGATTACCGATGTACACAACATATCTTATATTAATGAACATATTTTGAAATATATTGATAAAGAAATGCAAAATAAAGGAAAGCATGACTGGACAGATTACAAAACTAGCTTATTACACAAAACTATAAATACATTTAACTCACTAACCACTAGTAAGAAAATGTGCCGCAGAGAACAAATAGTCCTCTCGAGAATAAGATCAAGTTAAGCCACCTGTACGTAATACAAAAATCATCTCCCCCATGTGTGAACTGTGCAAAGTCGGACCAAATGTAGACCACATTTTTAAAGATTGTCCTAGATTGAATCATGTAAGACAGTTACTTGGATTTATTCATGAAGCAATACTTTATCTTACTAAGATCAAAACTGCATGTTTAACTTTTGTAAAGCCACATATATTTTTTTTTGACATTTGGCACCATTATCACTTGTAAGAATAACCTCCACTTTGTATTATTTTGTATTGATTTAATGTTGTATTCAGTTGTATTATTGTGCTCAATTAATATTGCACCCAAATTTATAATACGTAATATTATAATTTACCTGTAACTGTAATAGTTTCTAATATCCACGATGTTGATGCGACTATAAATAAATTAATTTTAAAAAATTAAAATGTTCTGGAGGTTTCATGTAAAGTACTTCCAAAATTAAAATATTCGTTTCAAATTTTCAGCGTCTCGGTTTCAGCCAGATATATCGAGTAGTATCCATTTTGGAGAAAACCATATGGAAAACCAAAACCAACTCTTTCGACCCCTAGAGCAAAACCACAGGCTGGAAACTGACGGACAGGAGTAATGACAATCGGACAGACACATGGACGTTTTGAAGAAAAATTGGTATTAGGTACCCCCAAAACCAATATTTCTGTCAAAATCTATAAATCGATTTTTTGCAGCAGGACATAAATTTTTTTGTTATGTTACGTAGTCCTAGACATCTGTAAACGTCTATTTTTTTCAAAAAACATTGTCAATCAATACCAAAGTAATTAGGAATACACAACGGTCGGTTTCATTTACGGCTAATTAAAAATTCCACACATTCTCCCAAACATTTACATTCTTCTCTGAAGAGGAAATCATGCGCCGGAAAAATGACCTATCACGACAATTACTGCAAATATGCACAAAATAATCAAAATTTCACACATTTTATCGATGTTGGTTCATGTAAAAGCATGGGGAAAATTAATGACATTTCAATTAAATCAATGTGTAATTTGTTTCTACTGGAATTTAAAACTTGCAAATTGGAAATTTTAACTTCCAAATTGAAAAATCAATAACGTCAGGATTACTCAAGAACAGGAATTTTGAAAATATAATAATGTACGTCAGCAATAACAACGAAAACAAATACAAATGTACAAGTGTGCACGAATATCGACATTGTGATAATATGCTTTTACAAATATACTTAAAATAATGTGGTTATTGAGCAAGTAACTAATAATTTTAGCGAGAAAGATGTGAGTTATGCTGAAGAAATAATTGTTCCGTATTCTACATTGCAGATTATGAACCTATTTTAATTATTCTTTTGAATAAATAATATTTACTTAATTACAAGAAAAAATAATTTTGTTATTTAAGATCGCATCAACATCTAGGTCATTAGCGACCACTATTGGAGTTAACGTTACGGCAACTCTGAAGACGAAACAATATGGTGATAAGGGATGAAAGGACGAACACAAATACATGCCCGAGGTGGGACACGAATCCGAGAGCCTGCGATCGGTCCGACACTACTGCCTTAGCTATCACGGCCACCGGATTGGCAATTAATTTTGCAGAGCTTAAATACTCCCAATTTCTTCCTAGTCGGCCATGTTGGAGAGATTTTTATAAATTCTAGTGATTTCTATTTTTTTGTACGAACTCAACTCTACATCATATTTCTTCTACAGAAACATATTTTGTGGAAAAAATACAGAGTGACAGTAAACTTGATCTAAGCAAATTATTCGAGAAAATTGCAAAGTACAGCGATTGGCAATCTCATAAAAGCCACCTATGTTAGTGAGATTTAACTTGTACACTATAGATCAGACAGAATGACCGTACATATCTTTCTTATGATTCACATTTGTGGTACTTGAATAATTTGTAAAAATGATAAACAAATTGCTTTATTTCGTCATACGTAATAATAATGCTAGTGGTAAAAGAGACATTATATTTTGCGAGTAGGAAAGATTGCGACACGAGGACGATAGCGCCATATTAGGGGTAAAATAAAGTCGCTTTTACCAGGTGTGTCATCCACTTATTTTAGACACCCCTACCAACATTCTTTTAACTTTAATTCAAATATACAAATAATTTAATAGAGTTCTATGAGACATTAATATCAGGAGTAGCAGATGTGGTAAGACAAAAAGCATTTTTGTGGCATTCACAATTAAAATATTCACTATTTGAATATTTGAGTTTCGTCTCACTTTTAGCACGCTAATACTAACCGCTTTTACTGGCATCTGTCTAAAAACTGCATTGCACGGTTTTGGAACTCTCAGTGCTTTTATACAAGATGTCAACCTTTATTACCAGAAAATAAAATCCACTGAACTTATTAAAGCACTTAAAATAGCAACGATTGCCTTTGAAATCGTCACGCAGAATTTAACTTATGCCATGTTGAAATGCATTTTAAAGCATAATAACTCATTTTCTAGAAATTACGAACGGTAACAAGTGGTGAGAAAATTGCAAAAAACAACTCAAAAAATAAAAAATAAACACAAAATCATGAAAATAACAATAATTGTTGTTAATAATATTAGGGAATTATTGATGATGTCAACCCCCAATACGACTACCAACATCACGAAAAAGTTAGCGACTTTCGAGATTTCATATTGTCTGAAAGACGTACGAGTTCATCGCTGCAGTGTTGGCACCGCAATGCTACCAAACGTCGAAGCCCCTTCGCTGCAGCCGCCGCCGCCACTCCCATTGCTAATGGCCTTACGCGACAAGGGACGGCGGGCGCTGTGCTCGCACACGTCATTGGGCACTTTCGCGGCGCGCGGAGAACGACGATTATCAGTCACGCAATGGAGTGCACGCGACGCTACTCACAACATGAACGAACATCGAACGTTTTCGAATGATATGTTCACTAGACTAGTTATCAGATGGAGTGTCACGGTTATCCAAATAGAAATTTTGTTTTAATTTCTGTTATGGATAATTTTACTCTCCTATCTATTCATTTATTTTTGCATATTTTACGGATATTTCTATTGCAGATGGTGCTGAGAACGCGTATCCGTTATTGAATTATAATTTTGTTTTCTCACCCATGATTTATTTTTTGGTCGGTTTAGGTATTTATTTAGCATATTTGGCTGGCCTGGAGCCAAAGTGGTCCAAGTATAACGTGTGTCTAAGCTTAGCTATGCTTAGTAATAATATAACGTCTGAAACGTAAAATATAACGTAACTGATCTGAATAAATATAACGTAACTGATCTGGTGCGAAAATTTGGCAGGCTCGAACTCTTTTGCTGTTTTGACTACCAGCAACGGGTTACTTCATTTAAGGATCAATTCATTGATTCACTAGTAATTTTGCGAATCGTCCCATCCTCGAAAAGTATTAGCTCGAGTTGCTATATTGAACACAAAACGTAGGTTTCTGGGGTCAGTTCGCCAAACATTCAGCTGGCAGGTGGTTTAACAGTTCATACTCCCTAACGTATCCCTTAAGAAATTCATGTCTTTAATTTTCGAAAATTCAAAAGTTTTAAACTAACAGATCACCGTGAAAAGTTTTTTAGTATATTGCGTAAGAATTTCATGTAAAGTACCGCCAAAAATGAAAAAAAAGTTATCAAATACGAGGAGCTGCGGCAACATCTAGAAAATACTCATTTTGGCGAAAAATCTGTAACGGTTGAGGCGTTACTGTTGTTACTCTTAAATACACTTTTACAATTCGAAAACCTACTAAAAAGACGAAAACGACACTACCCGGGATCCTTCACCGACTACTTCATATATGCGGAGAAGTCATGTGACTACCCTGTAACAGTTCCAGAGGGTACTCCCGCTGTATGGCGAGATCCGGCGCCGACCTACGGCAGTTTGCGGGTGTTTCCCCAACGAGGTATCTGCCACAAGCAGGACACCGCCCCAGCCGGGATAAGCTCTAAGCTCCCGACAAGGCTAAGCTCTACTGATCGCCCGACATATGTGGTAGCGAGTGCAAGTAAGTGTCTGCAGGTAAAGAAGAAGAGAAAGTAGGACAAGAAAGAAAGATAGCGTGCGGTTCGTGGCCCGTTTGTTTGGGTACTGCCTCGGCATTCGCCTGAGGTTGATCGGAGAAACTACGGAAAACAAACAGAGCAGACGCCCGGTACAATTCTCCTCCAGTCAGCTGCTGGATTCGATCACTAATCTCTCTAACTAATGTCGAAAATGCTTTCCCCATCAGGACTCGAACCCTAGATCCTCTCGGTCAGAAGCACTTATGCCATAAGCCTACTCAGTCGGTCATAACCATCACATTCAAAATAACATTCCCATGAATATGCTCGTAGATTTTTATTTTAAGATAACAATTAAAAAATAAATCGATAATGTTTACGGGGTGTACGAAAATTCTGAAAATTCCTCGTCCACCCCCAATTACTTTCCAGATTCGTGACAACCATGCCCAGTCGGCACAACGGCCGACCCACAAGCCCTTTCCAGCCCAGCTAGCCCACGCGGCGTTTCGCTACCCGCGATCATAGTCTCCAAAGATTCTTCCCCGTTCCCCTCGCACCACATGTGCGTATAACCAGCACCCTGGTTCAGCACCGTTGTCATCTGACATGTGACCCGCCCGAAGTAGATGGAAAATTTCGCTGCACACTTCTGAGCGCAGCACACTAGCGCTTTCAGCCGTTTCGAAATTCCTTTTTTTTCGTAATAAATCATTCATATGTAGAGCTGAAAATATTTGATTTAGTTCATGCACATTTGTGGATCACGAACTTCAATTTACCATTTCTTGGTCACTCTATTCATCCGATCGTTCGCACGAAATGTAAAGAAGAATCGTCCTCTTAATATATACAGAATTAGCGTATCTGTGCGAGAACTCTCATTAACTCTCGTTAATGTTAACCCCATACTCTTTACTAATTTTTCATTTCGTTATTAAGCCCATAATGTATTTGTTTTCAAAACCCTCTTATCCTCTGTCACTTCTTCCATATTTCTCCTTTGCGATTTTTCTAACTGAATGTATTTTAAAATAACAGTACAATACACCCTTGTGAAAAAAATAGAGTCGATTGCGGTTATAGTCGACTTCTGGGGACTAACACTTTTGGTTCACTATACCCGAGTTTCACTATAGGATGATGACACAATTAAATAGATTTCCTTTATAACGATTGATTTTATTAATATAGAGGTATAAGAAAATCCAGTAACACTTCGAACTGAAAATTTCAATATCTTCATTTGTCCTTAAAAAATCAATTATTTTCAATTGTTTGCTTCGTACTTTTTTTATTAGTAATCTCTCTACATCCTTCTCCAGAGTTTGTAGTGTCTCCACACTTTATTCTGTATTGTACTCTGTGTCTACGTATCGTAATGCAGTCTTGACACCCTTCAATGCCTCTTGTTTGCTTGGAACACTCTCCGAAGGCCCTTTTATTCGCCTATTAGCTTACGGAATGCTTGCAGCAGCGGGATTGCGCATGCGGCTAATGAAACTGATCGCTCTTCCGCGCCGCCCGTCAGATATTGCCAGGCTATGGCAGTCGTGCGCTTCGTGTCACCTACGTAGAACTCAACGCGCTTTATCCCGCGGAATAACAGGTAACACCAAACTTGAAAACGAGCAAGCAATTGCTCATCACCGCCGCCAGTTGTAGCCCACGTAGGGCAAGACCTTCGTTTCTGTAAAACTGAGTGGCGTAAGGACATCAGTAAAATGCCTCTTCTGAATCCGCTACCTTCACCTCAAGGGAAACGATTTCGATTATGACCTTTAGCCAACGATATATTTTTCTAACTGCCTAATGTTGGAATTTTTGCACTGAGGTGATATATTATTTTCCAGGATGATTAATGTCCACGACGTTGTATTTCCTACATTCACCAAAGCTGAGACGCAGGTTGACGGTAACTGAGTCTTCGTCTGCTTATTTTTAATGTAAGTGAAATGGGACCAGTGACTTAAGTTTACTACAACCGAGGATTCACTACTTCCAAGTTCACTATAACCGGAGGAGACTATATTCTTATTTAACTTTATTACCGAACGGAGAGGTACACCCGTGCAATTCAATTGCAGAGAATACCAAGTAATTAGATTAATTTTACATAGAATTGCAAATTCTGCATATCTCTGTAGAGTAAGTTAGAATGGAGCAAAAATGTAATAGAATGTCCAAGATCTCATCTTTTAGATAACGGAGTGAGAACCTTTTGATGCATTTGCGTCAAAGTTCCACGTTATAAGGCTCTAAAACTCTTTATTTAGGAGATGCTTAACTATACAGATTTTAATAATGCTACACAGTGTTGCTGGTTGCATTGGATGTGAATATTTGAATGTGTTTTTTCAATAAATCCTCAATAGTTTTAAAGTAAAAGTACAATTCATAATGTCTCCGTAAAATTCTCTTTCTTTAAAGACCTTAGTTGTAAAGATTTCCTTGACGTGAGAGCCACAAAACTCATATACACTACTGAAATAAATAATCTGTGTTCTAAATAATTAATCTGTATATAGTGATATTTCATTAGTCAACAAGCAATTACTTCAAATAAAGTAGCAGTAACTAATTTTCCTAACAGTAATTTCGGCCAATTCTATTATGCGGTCACTTTCTTCTGCTAAATCCTGTTATACAAAATAGTTTAGTATAACCTACCAGTTGTATTCATTTACGTTAGTTTCTTCAAGTTTCAAAATGACTAAAATAAAATAATAAATTTTCAAAAATGACAATACTCCTTACAGCATGAAATATACCTCAATTAATCTTACTATTTAACAATTTCCAAATGAAAGCGGCTAAAACGAATGTTTATATTTCTTATACCATAAAATTTATTAACAATCCGTTTCAATTTAATAAATCTCCCTTCATAACATTCAACAGCCTCAACCTTCAAGAAACTCCTCTCCCGCATTTAAAGATCCGTCAAAAACGCGTCCAATCACTGAACACTATAGTAGTGCTTTCTAGAAACGCGTCCAGAAAAGTAGTCTGGGCAGCCTCCGCTTGAGGGCAGAATGGGAGCGACCCATTTGGCGGAGGGTACTGGGGCCTCACCGCAATGGGCGCTCCGACACTGATTTACGGTTGCGGCCAATGCGCGAGTTACTAATTGAACACGGGGCAAAGCGGCCTTCAGTGGAAGTAGCGACCACCGCCGCGGCCGCGCGCAGGTAGATGGCGCGCTGGCGGTTATCGCCGCTGACTTTCTGGAGCGTTGCATAAAACAGGAGGCACCGGTAACTAATCGGGGCTAAAATGATAGTGCTTGTGCCTTATTCAATATTCATAGATCGAGAGTGTTAACGCATGTCATTTAAAAGGTGATAGACTATTTAAGGGGTGACATGAAGCAGAAAGCTAAATTTTAAAGATTTGAACATATATTTAATATTAAGAATTTTCTGAAGAAAATGATACATTGTGAAATGCACTTTTTTAATTATTTTTCATTTTCTTCATTCATCTCCGTATGTCAAAATGGCAGTCACTTTGGTAAACAAGTCTCTCATCAACGTTGTACCTTTTGAACGAATTCATTCAGAAGGCTGTGCTTTCCCCTAAATGGTCGAGAAAATTTCATCCTTCAATGTTGTTTGCACATCTAAATTTTATCTTCTGTAGTTGTTTTTACGCGTGAAACGTATTTTGTTTACCTGTTGTCATGACGAGGTGACTGACTTCCTAGAAGGATTACCTTTGACTCCACTTTCTAAAAAATGACATTTTTAACACATTTGTCCCATTATCTCTGAAATTGCTGAAGTGATAATTTTATTTTCTGGGATCAATTAAGAAATAATAAATATGTTAGCAAAATGAGTACAGAAAGTTTTGAATGTCAGGATTTCTGATTGTAATTACAGGAATAATAATACAAAGATTTGAACTTTTTCTTAGAATATGCTATAAGTTACAAAAACTATTCAATACATCAGAAAATCTGGTCATATTAAAACATTTTCAGCAATCTGCTCGAAAAATAGTACTGCACAAGGTTGAATAGTTTCTGAGATAATTGGTCAGATGTGCACACAAATTATCACGAGAAAGAGAGGGCTTTATGTCTCCCCTTAATTCTCACTTGGAGTATATGAAAGATGTTATCAAATCTGCTTGTAATTAACCCAACTTTTTGGATTTCTAACCTGAATGAAGTGATGGGTGAGAATTGACTTCGAGCACGTCAACTACAAAGATAAAAATTCGTCGTTTTCCGGTGCACGATTACATAACTTTCTCTTCTTACGAAGTACCTACCTAAGGGCGAGAAAGTAACGACTTAATAATTGGAGTGAATGTCATATCTTGCGAGGCGGAGGTGTTCCACCCCAGCTGGGACGCGAGATCCGGCGATGACCTACGGAAAGGAAGAACGCGCGCCTTCTGTTGTCCATTTTCTTGTATGAGAGAGAACTGCTAAGACATTCCTGTCTAACCAGGATGAAAAATTACATTAACAAATGCTGTTATTTATTCTTAATTAAATATTATATTGTTTAATGTGACATCTTGAAAGTATGCTTAATCTATTTAAAATAACAGTCAACTTTAAAATAGTACCAAGACTAAAACGGTTTGATACAAAATCCCGATGTGACACGTTATAATGCATTCACCAAAACACATTATTTTATTCAGTGCTTTTTGGTAACAAGTTCACTATTTTAAAATGTGATGTCACTACACAACTGTACTTAGCTAATTATTATCGTTTCTTTCGTAAGTTCACTAACTAAGGGTTTTGGTTTAAAAATAAATTGGAGCTTTCTACTCAACCAAATTTCGTGATAACTGCTCTAAATTAAAGTTCGTGGCTATCAAATATTATCGCTTACTATTATTAGCCTGCTTTATAATATAAACACTAAATTTAATTATATGTTAAAATTAATAGAATGACGATTTTCTTCCGACATGTCTTGATTATTTCGTCTGGTCATTCTTGTGTTCTTGATGGAAGCGTGTGCGAGAATGAGATGTTGGTGAAGCGAAGACGCGAAATTTTTGTAAACTCGAAGATTGAGGGTTTTTAAGTTCAAAGGTTAGTGAATGTACTACATAACAGCAATGTCCAGCACAAGTTTGAAACATTTGCTCTTTCACGAAAACCTGTGGATTATAGTTACATTATGTGACGCATTACGTTTTTAAATGAAGGTGGATAGCAGATTTTCTGCTACAGACCACTACAACATACATGTCCACATCCAGATAAATATATGAAATATTTCAATTACATTTTTACAAACATTTTTAACAATGTGTTGACAGAGAATAGTAGTTGTGTTGATCAAGAATATGTAAACCTCAGTCATTTAATTAGCTTTGGAGAATTAAGTACTAAACGACATGAAAACATGCGTTTTTGTTTTTCGATTTTCTGTATTCCGTATTTCTATTGTAGCTTTTCTACAGCGCCTCATTTAGTGCAATGTAATTGAAAGGGTGTAGCAAATTGCCTAAAAAGGTTTCAATTTTAATCAATCGATAACCTTCTTTGTCCATTGAAAACGTAGTCAAACTCTTTACGTTACGTCTTCTTTAGTACCGTGAAATTTATGGTAATCGACTCGCATATCACTGTAAAGTAAAGAGTACTGTAAAGTAGTAGAGTTTTCATGTATTAATTGCACATTGCAACCTTCTGCTTCTTCTTCTTCTTCTTCTTCTTCTTCCAACATACATTTAACAGAATATTGGAGTTGAAGAATAATACTTGACTTTCCTGGGCAATTATGACATAATTCGTGAATATGGATGATCAGATAACAGATGTTTTGCTTTGGTTTTTCACTCCACACATTCAAGATGAAAACATCGGTATCTTACACTCATGTTGCAAAGTCACAACCCCCTCGCAGAGCGCGCCATCAGGACCGCTTTATCACCGTTTGGACCGATGTATCACCCGAACGTACAAAAAAGCATAACGATGACATCCTTTTGTTTCTGAACTAAAAGATTTTAATATTGAATCCTCCATTCACACAGACTATATCACACGAAGCACATAGACTCTTGGCAACAAAAACACTGCAAACTTTGCACCGATTTCCAAGCAATCACTTACCTCTTTTCATGACGCTTTCCCGCACACACCTCCGCACCACCTGCGAATCACGATGCCATTGTCCGCTTGGCAGCTAACCGCCGGCGAGGCCCGAGTGATACGTCACTATTACCTCTCGCGCGCAGAAGTTCTACAACTTTTAAGGCGCAATACGCGAGTGGAGCTCCCGCGCGCCCTCTGAGCGCCCCCCCCCGTCCACCCGGGGGTGGGGGTGGGGGGAGCGGAGTTCTTGGCGCGAGGGAGAGCGCCTCCTAACGCGATTACTCCGTTCAGGGATGTCCAACGCTACAGCACTTCTGGGTCGCTTGCCCAACACTACACGGTGTGCAAGTATTTCAATAACAAGAATTCCGCATCTGAATTCAAAACTAATGTTTCTAAAACAGTGGATTCTTTCTGGGATTATTTGTAACGATTTTGTTATATTGTAATTGCAAAACCAAAATCGCAAAAATGCTTCTATTCCCAATATCAAATCGCAAAACTGTTTCTATTTCCAATATTGAAAACTTGAAATCCAATAGTGAACGTGATTCTAAGACGTTTCCTCCATATAAAGTAAACGTCTCTATCAATATCGTTGCTGTAGAAAGTCACCGAAAAATTAAACTTTTACGATTTCTGAAAATTCATACAATTCAACTAAAATAGGACCAAACACATTTTTATAAGCGTAGTGTGTTATATTCGGGAGGGAAAAAATAAAGAAAAAATTGGAGCTATGTTCGAGAAAATATTGAAAATGTTGTTGTAGCTTCAGGTAAAATATTTCCCCAAATTTAAATAAGTGTTTCAAATTCAAGAGATCGTGATATAAGCCAGATCGATTTAGGGTGTATTGGTGAAAATTCTGAGAACGATTTAGGCGCACGCGTCGTTCACAGACAAGACGGACAGAAAGATGTTTTGCCACAAATCATTATTTCGGAATGAAGGCTCCACAAAACTTGCATCTGTCAACAAAGCGTTTTGGGGTTGGGGTACACAAGTAATGTGTCATGTATAGGCGTAAAGATATCCACTTTTTCAGAATAAAAAATGTTCTTCTGTTAAAATGTAGTCACTTTTCGTTGCAACATTAGATATATTTCTCTAAACTGCATAATAGTATGAGAGAACGAAAAAACGCAGATAAAAAAGACGAAAAATATTATATGGATTGTCTTTGTAAATTTAATGGTGGCAAATTCTGGAAGGCAATGTGTCTGCAGGAATTCTGTATAATATATGTGGGTCTCAGGGGGTGGAAGCGAACTGCTTGAAAAAATCATCTCAATCGGTTTTTTCGTGCAGTTCCCTTCCTTCATAGACTAAATGCTGAGATGATTTCTTCTTTCTCTTCTCCATACATTCTGCGTTTGTGGAGTACAAAAGAGTTCAAAAATTTTAATAAATGCTGACTTTATATTTGAATTTAATAAAATATAGACAATGTAAACAAACACACTTTTAGTTAAATCTCAATACCTTTACAACGACTTTTCTTTTTTATTTTCTAATATTTACGTATTTAATTCTTGAAATAGAAATCATAACTCATATTTTGATTGGCACTAGAGATCTATTACGTTAATACAAAATCTACGTCTAGATTAAAGAAGTAAGGGATTTCTTTTTTGCAAAATACGATCAATTATCTCTTTCTCTCGTAATAGTAATGTGTCACAGACATATTTGTTTCCTTTTAACATCATCGATAGTGTTCCTGACACATGGACGCTTTCTCTGCGTGACTGGTGAGAGAGTAAGAGGATTAACTACCATGTGTGTCATTTCACAGTTGCACAGTACAATCAGTTCTCTGTACTCGGTCGCCAACATTACGTCAGCGGTATTACTCTAAGAAAAGAAGCTACCTGTAATGTCCATTTGAACCAATGCGTTCAGATTTGAAAACAATATTGATAAAAACCAATGATTGGATTCAAAACTGCGATCCTTTATTTTGAAAATTTTACTAAATTCGCCAGATCAACTAACATTTATCTTAATAGTCGCTACAACCATCATTCTTTGTGCATCATGAGAGATAAAGTTTCTTTGCTTCCTTCCTTTACTAGAAAGATGTGAGGTCAGCGCAAAATAATTAACCCATATTGTTCCTACTTTTGAACACACAACTACGTGACCTCATTAAAGTGCCTCTTTCATTTGTACGCACTACAATGAGTACAAATTAGTGCCCACAACACAGACTCATTACATTCAAAATCTTCTTTAAAAGAATTCCACCCAGATTCATCAAGGAATTTAACTTTAGCCCTCTGAACCTGGACTCACAGATCTTTGATTTATCATAGTAACCAATACGTCTGAATGGGCAGAATGCTTTGAAATGCAAGTATGGTAGTACACTTTGTATATATTTTGCATATATTATCAATTAGTCAATTTGTAAATAATGACCAATTTTACTGATTTCAAAATAAATCATGTACAGTTTCTTTACCAATTAGAATGTAGTGGTATAACTTATTTCATGCTTAGAGACGTTTCAATTCTTGACATTTTAATCACTTGTCGCATAAATGTATGCAAACTGATGTGGAGTAATAGCGCGGCATGCAATTAGTTTATAATATTAAGTTTTATTGCATAAGTATACTTTGAAAACGACGTTACAAGCGAGTTTTCAATTTTGCACAAATGCAATAATGGAACATTATGAACAAGTTGTTCACGTAATTATTTTTGTACAACACCATTAAAAACGTATAAGAGTATCAAAGTTAATTTTTGAAAACAACATTATTGTGACGTCGCGGGCATTTGACAGGAATATACAAAATTTTTAAAAAATGGATAGAAACAATGAGCGTTAATAGTATATAGTAATAATATTTATAGTCATAAATGTGTGTGATGACGCAATTATTTGTATTATAAACGGCTAATATGTTGTGCTCTGTGGCATAAAATGATACTTTCAGCACCCATGTGAGGAAACTAGTATTTATCTTCAATCTTAATTGACTGGAATGTGTTACTGAAAGATACGAGTACGGGAACGAGTCACGGCCATATAAAACAGTTGAGAACTGAAAAGTAAGCAAACCTTGGGGCAAATGCACCTCCGCATATTGAGACTGACCCCGAGATTATTTACTATCAAGTTTATATGAATATCTGGTAAAATAGTACTCTGTGAATCAAGGCCGTCAAGTGGTACTTTTTCAACCACACTGGATAGGGAACCGAAGCGGAGCGGAGATGAAGTTCCCGACATATGCACCGACTTTGAAAAAGCCACTTCACGACAGAGGTGCATACAATATTTTTCGCATCCTCATCTCCGCCTTGAAACTAATTAATTTAATTTTCAATTCGAAGTAATTATCATTGTTTAAAATGTTGGCAAAGATACATTCTACGTCGAATGTTTTAAACAAGTTTTGAAAGTAGTGCAAGTGAATATCGTGCAAGAATGGCCGATTCACGTATACATATTCGAAAAGATATTCAACAAAAAGATGACATGGCACTTTCAAATCTTTTGTCAGAAAATCAAAATGGAATATATGAAAAATAATATAAGACATTCTTGAATTAGAGAGATGAAAATTGTTGAAAATAATTTTCAAATATAAAGATATTATTTTGGCACATCTGTTCCAGAAGATACGACTAGAATAGTTAGCTATGAAATTCTAATGTGATTTACTAATGTTAATTAATGCAATTGGTTTGAAGTAGAGACAGTAAAATCTTTGACGTTTTGTCAAAATGTTCAGTGTTGAAAACCACTCTAAATATAAAATAAAACAATAGCATTAGTAATTAAGCTAACGTAACAGACTATTTGAAAGTAAGTCTGTCGATTAGGAACAGGAGAAATCGAAAATACTGAGCAGAGATAAAATTAATAGATTTTATTGCAAATATATGATGATAATTATTTAATGATGAAGGTAAGTTATATGCTTTTTATTTTCGAACGTGAATAATTATTAATTACAATTTGCTATAACATGTTTTAGTTCTTTAAGTTTTCTCCCTTATCATTGCCGTAGCAGGAGCGTGTCGTAGAGAAGAGAGCAGTTTAATAAATCTCAAAAGACATGGTTAGAAGAGCTCATGAGTTACCTAAAATACTCGCATGTGGAAGAATCTCTATCATATAAAAATAAAATTCCCCCAGTTCTCGCAAAATGAAACAAGAAGGAACAGTCTTAACATCAGCTGGAAGCCCAGTTGCTATAGGGGTAAAGAAAACTCTTTTTCAGTTCCAGGATTTTTTAATAGTGTTACAAATTGTGTTTTCAAGTGTTACCCAAATTTTTTAGTTTAATAGTGTTACAAAATGTTCAAAAGTAAATTCTGTAGTTGTTGGTTATTTGATTGATTTTGAGTAGAATAGTTATACAAAGGGTTCAAAAAAGTACTTGGTTTCATTTAATGATTCTGTATTATGTTGGTATTACATGCTTTATTTCAGGCTATGATGTAAAACAATTTTAGAACCTAGACTGCAAAAGTGAAGTTTAAGGAGCTATAAGAGATCCGGGAAATTCAACTTTAGAGATGAGTATAATACGAAAATATAACGTGCGTAACTCATAAAACAGTGTCCTTGACGTACTCATCTTAAAATACCTGCCTGGGCTCCTATTGTTGACTCTTTCGTCAACATTTCATTTGTATGCCAAATATTCACTTTCTGGGCTAGTTACGTAAATAACTATTTATGAACGATTTCTTAAAATTAATGCGTTTGCTTTTAATGTTGGTTTACAAATAAATCTTTAATTTTTCAATTTACTCACATGAAAGGACGATTGCACAGCTGATCCTTAGCTCGTTTCAATCTCCTCGGCTCTCTTACCTGAAATGAAAAAGATCCATGTAAAAAAACCTGAGATAATTTAGAAAATATAAGTATGCAAAGATATGTTGAAGCACAAAAATAGCATAAATAATATAAAAAATATTCACTCTGTAAAGTATATTTCAAAACTCATCGCACTACCCTAAGAGACCTCATATAACTTGGGCTTCACATCGCAATTCCGGCATTCCTGGTGCTTTAGAGAGCCCCTGATCTTCCGTCATAAAAGTGAGAATCCCGCAGGAGACAGATGTATGAAATGAGTGTTCTTCGCCGTTCACTTTTTACAACAGGTTATAAATCTTGAAATTATAATGAAAGGCCGGGCCACGAAAAGATACCAAAGCAGCATGAGTGCAGTGAACATAAAAGAACAAAAAATATGAATCATGCATGAAGGGACAAAGCATACGCAGATTGCGCAATGTTGTATGTTTGTCGATATTAATTTCAAATACAATGTATTGTTCATCTGTATTATAATGTCAGGTGAAATAGTGATACAGTAAAACTTCAGGTTCAGATCTAAACAATGAAAGTGTGACAGAGGAAAAACCTAGAAAGTTTAGAAAAGAATAATGACAAATATTGCTTATTAAACCAGAATGTGCTATACCGAGTTTTAGAAAGCGCACTATAGAGCAATTGTAATCTTTTCAGAAACAATTAATAACTTAATGGATGTGATGTATGATAGAAATCAGTAATTATGAATTCATTTGTATATCTAAAATACGCGTATATAAAAATAAATATGAGAAAATGGTGTTCAAATAGGTCTAGGTATGATACACATTCTAGAAAACAAAGTCAATGTAAGTCAAACTTCAAATAAAATATAATATAATCTAACTTGGACAGTAAAATTATGATGGGTATATAAATCATTAGAACGCCTTTCTATATGAAATAATAATAATAATAATAATAATAATAATAATAATAATAGCATAATAATAGCATAATAATAACTGAAGACAAGTTCAATCAATCAATAACCACTTAAAACCTTCATGGAATAAGTTCGTTTCACACAATACACCGAGAGTTTCTGCATGAATACTACTGTGACGGTTTGGTTTCCATACGCTTAAAGGTAAGTAGGCTACACAATATCTCAACTTTTCAAAGTAAAAAAAACACAATTCCACGTACCAGGCTATAAGAGATCTCTATTCGAAACTGGCTTTAGATACAATATACAACGTTTTTAGTATGCTCTAGAGACATTGTGAATAAGTAGGAGATGGGAAACAATTTACGAGCTGCACTGAACTGTGAGCATTGGCAGTTCTTTTTGCGATAAGCTGCGTCGTTGGCCCAGCGTCTTCAGAAATGCAATATATTAAACGAAGAAACCCACAAAGAAACTCAAAAAATGACGGTATGGTCCGTCGCAGAATGTGAAGTCGTCTCTTGAAAGACTCGAAGGGCCATCTGAGAAAAAGCGTGGAAACAAATAAAACGCTCGTCAGAAAACAATTCTGTGTTGAACTGATATGTCTATTTAATGTTATAATTTGTATCAACATTCAAATTCCGGGGCTTACTACGTACAAATAACTTCATATCAAAGTCCGAAAATGCTACATTTATTCTGAATTCTCTAAATATTATTGGTGAACAATTTAATTCAGGAATACTTAAATGATATCCATACATGCCAATGATCCAATCATTTAACTGAATTTCTGATTACCCTTTTAAAATATGTTAAAGAGAATCCTTGTTGGTTATAAAACCATTTTCTTCAGTAAGATTAATCAATTCAGATCTCTTTTCTACCTCAATCGCGTACAATCAAACAGATTTAATATCTTCTTTTAACATTTCTTGCTTTGTAAAACTGTATCGTAATTCCAACATTATGAAAGATGATGATAACTGGTGGAGTGAATTAACGATAATTTTTAAATTGAATAAGTTAAAAACCGTAAAGTGACGAAATAACGTTCATTGTAGTTGCCTTCTTCCAATGGTGAACTTACCGGTTCATAAGATCATAAAATATGTAAGGAAAACTTGCCACCAGAACAGACGTGTAAGCATATAATAGGTTCTTTATAAGGTCACTCGATTTTGTAAATTGTAACTGCGGGTGAATCTGTAGAAATTTTTGTTATGTACTCCCTAATTGCAAAAAACTGAACAACAGGACCGATGTCTAATTACATAATAAAGTTCACGGTCCTTCAGGCAAGTCTGCATTTTGAAAATACTGTGCTTCAAGAACCCAAACACTTTAAAACCTTAATTGACCTAATTTTATATTTTTGTAAAATATTATTTAGCCGCCATAGAAAACTACAATATTATACAAACAGTTGTGAAATATATGAAGATTTGCATGTAAGCATTTTCCCCTTTTTTGCACGCCCGAGTAGATGAAAATATCTGCACGCAGTCTCCGCTAGCTCGACCACTGTGGTCTTCCACGTGCAAAAACACTTCGATCCCGAAAACAAATCAGACTAAAAGAAGAGCTCCACTCAACGGATTTCTTAGGAGAGGGACGGAATCCCAATGTGACATCGGGCCCTTAGGTTTTGTCTCCTTAGAAGCCTCACTCGTACGTAAACATACGAAAGCACGGAGGATCAAGTAAGCAAAACCTTTTACATGACATTACTGAAATATACAATTTTTAGAATAAATTTTATTAAGGAAAAAATCTGGATAATGGATATTGTTTTTTTGCAACTTCATTTTTAGCAATTTTTGAAAATACAGAGAATTCACAAAACATGAACAAGCATCATTTTTATTCGACTCAGTTAAAAAATAACAGAAAATATTTGAATAATTTTTGAGAAAATAATTGTTAATTGCCTAAATTTCACCCAAAATTACGCGAAAAATATTCATATTTTCTAAAAATTGTATGACCTTATTTAAAGTGATAACCAAAGAGAGACAGACTAAAGAATAAACAGACAAACGTTTTTCTGACAAGCAATTTTTCGGTTTGGCGGGCTCACAAATACTCTGACTACACAAAGTCGTAGAGCAACTAAATATACAATTTTTTTCGATGATAGCATACCACAACAAGAGTTTTTTGTGTCGAGAAATCGATATTTTTGACGCAACATTACACTTTCCCTGCACTACATATGTAGGTAGTAAGGTAGGTAAGTAAAAATATGAAATTAAATGAAATTAACTGTCGTAGCTCTTTGAAATTCTTACACGTTTTAGCAAAAGGAAAATACGACGTTTCAAACACGCACTAAAATGACAAAAGATTGTAACTAAAAGAATTGGTAAGTTGTAGAAGCAAAGGAAAAACGCTGAAAAACAAAGATTGAAGTGAGGAAGCGGTGACATCTTGCAATGGAACGAGTAAGTAGAATTTGAATACCACGAAGATTAAAACAAAGATATGAAACGTGTAAGAAAGAACAAAAATCGAATAACTTAACTCTAAGAACTTCACGATTCTTCGGAAATCTTTAAATTGAATATAAATTACCGCCCTGAAACGTGAAACGAAGAAAAAGCCAGGACCTGAAAACAGTCTAAGAAAAAAGAAAGCAAAGTAGTCAGAAGGGTCGCTTAGCCTCGGACGCAGGCCGAGGCTCCCCTGGGAAGGGGGGGGGCGACGAGCCGTTTGGGGGGAGGAGGAGGGACAGGGGCGGGGCCGTGGAGGAGGAGGGCCAAGACGGTGAGCGCTCCCCGAAATCCTCGGGCCCGGGGCGTCAGGTGGAATCCAGAAACCCAATTAGATGCTCATTCGATTTTTGCCTCCCGTGCCGGCAACCCCCGCTCCGCCCCCTGGGCCGGGCGCCCGGATTCCTCAGTCACAGCAGCACGTACCCTGGAGACTGCGCCGGGCCGCAGACGGCTTTGCCAACACGAAATGGCGGGCAGAAGAACAAACGCACCAAATATAACAGTTTAAGAGGAGAGGGTACCATGTATACCGCCTATGTTAAATTTGCTACTATTGACGTACCATTTAGTAACTGGTTAACTAGAAAATTTTGATATTTCGCGTTTTTTATTATTTATAACAAAAAATTTGTTAATATTTTGGTGTTTTTTGAGTCGATTAAAAACTAATTAGTATTTTTTTCAATTAAAACTTTTACCCTGATTTTTTCAGCATATTTAGACAAACATTTATTTTTTAAGTTTTTTACTATTGAAGAATGTTTATATAAAAATGTTGATTTATTGTCATTACTATGAAGGATGTACACTCAAAATTTTATTAAACTGCGAATGATAGTTCTTGAGAAAAGGTGCATTTAATTACGGAATAAGTACTACATTTTCGGCAAACGCCATTTGAAAAAGTCTGTACTTGCCATAGCTGTACTAGAACATTCCTGCTGCGTATTGTTGATTATTTCCTTTAGTGGAAAATACCAATGAAACCAACTTATGAACAAGAGCATGTTTCAATAACTCAATCCAATTCGCGGTTAAAATTACGATAAAAAGCCATACATGTATGCAGTGTACAAAAAAGGGGCGTGGCTCATGCACACTAGGACATTTAAACAAGAATTAAAGGAACTTCCAGGCATCCTAGGAGAAAAATGTTAATATATTTGGATTTAACTATGTATTTAGCCAAATAATGAAAATCGACAATTTTACTCTTTTTATGGTATCCTCTCCCTTTCATTGATTGTTTATTTTATGTTTACGGACGTGTCAACTGCTAGAGTCATTAGTCCACATGTAATGTGTATTCAGGCCGACCTAACCATTGGCTTATGAGGTTTCCCTCCTCCATGTGTGTTCGCCTGCGGGGCACCGCACCGGCCAGTGCAAGCTCTGAGCTCCCGACCAGACTCACGGTGTATGTTTGTTGTGTAGTGCATGTAAGTGAAAATGAGAGCGGCTAAGTAAGGTGAGAGGATAGGACAAGAAAGAAGGAAAGATCGTGCGTGATCCGTGGCACGTTTCATACGGTACTGCCCTGCCATTCACCTAGGTTTTGATCGTCCGAATTCATCCTAGTTATCTAGAATGTGTCGAAAATCTATCTACGTTGGGACTCAAATCCTAGGCCCTCCCGCTCTCTGAAGTATCAACCGTTGCTACCCAGAGCTATCTCATCCTGTTTAACCCATTAACTTCCATGCTCCCCAATTGAGAATATTTTATTATTTGCGTTATATTGAGTACTTTAATTTGCGAATTTTATTTCTTTAATAGATGGAAACACATAAACACGTTTTTTTCGGTCCTGAACGTCAGATGTCGATTTAGCCGTGATTGCTACATCATTGTACACTCCTGGCCAGGGTGTAAACGTGACTTGCTTCAGTTCGAATCTTCATCTAAAACCGGGCTTAGCTCCTATATGCATGTGGTAAAATAGGAGGGGCCATTCTTGTAAGCAACATATACTCTATTCGAGCACAAAGTTTAATACAAAAATTGGATCCATTCTTGAGAAAATATTGAAAATGTCTCGGAGGCTTCATGTAATGACCCCCTCCCTCAAGTTAAAATATCCGTTTCAAATGCCCAGGTCCTCGAGTTCCTTTAAATCGACCTGGAAATATTAATTTTAGAGAAAGCCGGCTGAGTGATTTAGGTGCTGGCTTTGACGACGGACAGACGTTTTGCTATCAAATGATTTTTTGGTTTCAAGGATCCCCAAAATAAGGATTCTGACTAAAAAACGTATTAAAGGAAGTAATGTATTATATACAGAAACAAGATGTATTGAATTTTTAATTACCAGAGCCCGGCAATAAAAGATTTTCTGTTAAAAATCTGCTATTTGTAATAGCAAAATTGTAACGCAGAACAATTGTAATACTTTCTCCTCTTACGAAGTAAGGGCGAGAAGGAAAAAAACATAATTTTGAATAAGTGTCAAAAATCATACGTTTGAAGGTTAAATTACGCAATGAAACATTTCGTATAACACACTAGCAGCGATTCGACGTAACTACAGACAAGTACTTCCAAAGCGGAACACGAAACTACCAGTGCTAAATTTACCATTCGAATACAAAATCCCAGCTTGCGCTCGAGAAGAGGATGTAAAGCAAGGCTACAAGTACTACGCCGCGAAGGATCCTTGAATCACGCATAAAATATGCGCAAGCCGGTCATTATCAGGGAGTAACAACCTCAGTTAACGACAAGAGCTGTGTTAACGAAGCTTCGTCAGACGTGAAAAACGAATAAGCGGATGCTAGTGTTCTTGTCCGGCGTGTTGATAATATACGAGCAACGAAGCTCTCGTTAGTTATCTTCTCATCATCGATTATCGACGACTGCCCCCTTGAATAAAATCTACATTAAATTGATTGAGACCGCTTTAAAATAAGTTTTAATAACATAATCGCTTACTTGTAATTAATAAAAAACTAGTGGTGATTGAGAAACACATAATTCACACATTCTTCCCTATTTAGAGCAGAATTTTAGAAAGTGTTTTATGCATATATTACATAAATTTCAACACAAATTACGCAAAACTTACTCGCTTTTTTAAAACCTTCTACATGATGTTCTTTTAAATAACTGATGTTTTAGACCATATTTTGTCTAAGGCAAAAATCTCGAGATATAAGTTTGTAATTCTTAAATGTAAAAATGTTGCACTTTTTAAATATAGAGAGTTCACCGAAAATGAGATTAACACCACTTTTTAACGACTTTTGATATATGCGAAAAGACAATTTAAAGGATTGAAGAAAAAAATTTCGAGTAGTTTTTCAGATAAAATTAATTTAAAAATTTAAAACATTTCACGCAAAATTATTCGAAAACTACTCATATTTTTGAAAAATTATTCATGACTAAGATTTACCCTTAAAGAATAGATTTAATTAAGAAAAATTTCTGTATTGTAGTTTCAGGAAGACGATGAAAATAATTTCAACTTTTGCAAATTTGAAAAATGGTGAAGGTCTCATTTTAGTTGAAATTTCTGTTGCTTTTTTATATTGCAAAAAGGTTTCGGTGTTATCATGCACCTAAAAGTATTGAAGATGCAAGCAGTTCCAAATAATCCGAGAATTTACGTGATTTTTTAGCCCCTCCAGTTAAAATGGAAGATGACCTAATTTAAAGGTACAACTTTCTAGAACAGATTTCATTACGAAAAAGTCTATCTTTAATATTTTATAAGGAAGAAGCCACCGAAAACATTTTGAAATTTTCAAAACTTCAGAAAATTCAACAAATATGTGACATGGGCCCTTTTTGAAAGCATTTTTTGCTATACCTGAGAGAGAGAAAATGAACAAAAACTTTAAATCCATTTTCAGAAAATTTTGAAAATGGTGTTAAGCTTTATTAAAGAGTACTCCAAAGTAGACATTTATATTTTGAATTAATGGCGCTGCGACATAAATCAGACCAATTGCGGAATGTCAATTTTAGTGAAAATCTAGCTTAGAACTTGCTAGCATTGTTCAGACTGACAAAAAGACTTTTGCCGTAAACCAATTTTTTTCGATATCAAGGACCCCAATAACATGAATGACGACTACACAGCGAGTTAGAAGTAGTACTTTATAATATATTGGATTAAAATGTATACACTTTTTCTCTATCAAGACCCAATATATGAGATTTTCTTTCGAAAAATCGCTGTTTGCCGCGGCATTATAATACATTTTCTTTAGTACGTAAGTAGTATGCGAGAAAGAAAAATTGTCATTTCACTAAATAAAAGAAAGATAATATGAAATGAATCTTCAGCAGATCTGTACTCCTCTAATTTTTAATTACTTCAGATTACACATTAGAAAAGCGTCAAAGTTATTAAGGCGATTGAATCCAATTTATTCCGCATAAAACGAAATTCTAATTCGTAAATAACAATACAAATACATGTAAACGATTCATTTTGAAACAGCTGACATTCAATCAACCTCGAACATGGTACAGCATCATTTATCATACGAGAACATGTGCGTTGTTTATAACCACAACAGCGCGTAGTCATTGCCATTTTGAGTACATAAACCTGTCAAGTGTTTTGAATAATATCCGTTATCCGTTTTGAGCATCATTAAAACATCTAGATTCATAATTATTCACATTCGTGTATTTTTTTCAGAGTACTAATTTCGAAAATAAGTTCAAATCAATACGCCTACATTTACAATTACTTTTTAATTTCATAAAGCTGTTTTACAAAAAGCAAAGCATTATTGTAGAAAACGTAAATCATATATTAGAAGTTGAATATCTCGAATAAAATAATTCTCAATACATTCTCAAAATAATTCCCCCACAGAAACATGGAGAAAAACTCTCGCGCTGTCCTTGGATTGTTTTTAAATTATTGTTCCGCCACTGGCGTAGTATTGATCGACTGGTACCGAGGAAAACTACCACTCAGGTCAGCTAGCTCTTTGTATCCTCATGCAGACAGTGGTTAATTTCGATCAAGTTCCCCCAGGCTAATGTCAAAAATCCCCTATCGCCCTGACTCAAACTAGAAGACCTCTCGCATAGCAAAGCTGCTGAAGCAAAGGTGTTACTTTAAAACTAATTCTGCCTGTAAGTTGCGATATGATAAGGCAATTAATAACTTCTTACTGTCAAACTATTAGACAACAACTAAAATAATAAATAACTATTAAATGAATAGGATACAAACAACAACAGAAGTACACCAACACTGCAAAATTATTATTCAATGTTCAACTCGTCAATTTTCAGGCACTAGCAATTCAAAATCTATTAATATTGGAAGCAGCTTCCCGAAACTGATTTTCCGGAATCTGTCACGGCTGACGTACACGGAGTGAAGCGGATGCCTCTTAAATCCACCGCTCCGGTGAGTGGCCAACGGGGAGAGCCGCAAGTGTCGTCCTCGCAAACGACATTATCGAACTCCACGCCACAACCTCAAGCTGACACCCTGTGGACGCTTTTCGCAATTCGCTGTCCCTCACGCCGCTCGTGCACATAACGATCTCTACCGCGCCACCCGGCACCACCTCGCAACGCGTCGCACCACTTCACCCCGCGCCGTCTCGCCCCGACCTAACCTTCTCCCCACTTCCGCTACTTCACACCACGCCAAACCCCAGCCATGGGACGTGCCAGTCGCTTTCGTCACCACCCTGGTTCGTTCCCCCATCGCTTCGCATATACCTCGCTTCAGCTCAATTCGCGTAGCCTTAGACAAGTCTACAATACAGCGTATTCGTTGGTATTTGCAGGATTCGGTGGTATAACGGTTAGCGTACAGGACTGTCGCACCCAAGTTTGCAGGTTCAAATCCGATCGAAGCCGTGGAGTTTTAAAGGCAAAAAAAACATTCGTACGCCTGCCTTCGGAGGGGAAGTAAAGCCGGCTGTCCCATATAGTAGATTTACTGCATGTAAACGATCCTCAAGCCTAATAAAATCCTCTGGTCACATATTTCGTCGCCCCCACCATCTATCGCCCAGTAAGCCCTGCTTTCTATTGATACCGACTAGTATTGCCTCCGCCTCATATCTACCCTGCCTTGTATCACGTCCTTCTTTCGCTTCGCCCTGTCTCGTCTCGTCTTCTCACCGTGTTCTCGCCATGTTTTGGATCGTATTCGCCTTTCGTCGCCTCGTACTTACCTTCCTTCGCCACGTCCCTGCCTTATCTACCATCGTTCCCCACTTTCCACTCCCCGCCATGCCTTGCCCATTTTCCCCCACTTCGTGTTTCTCTCGCCTCGCCTCCTTCACGCTCATCCCCGTCTTGTTCATCCTCTATTTGCCTCGTGTCCACTTGCCAACCCCGCTCGATTAGCCTTGCTCCGCATGACCCTCGGGGCGGTGGGGCTGTTAGCCTACTCCAGGCGCGTCAAACCGCGCCCGCGCGAGCTACTTGCCAGCCTCGACAGCCCAGCGCACGGTTAACTTCCCCTGACTCCGGGGTTATTTCCCCTGTAAATCCAGAAAGGGGGGTATATGTGCAAGCTGGAGCGGCGCGAGGCGGTGAAAAGCGGCTTCATACAAAAATGTTTGCCAGATTTTTTTCTGTCAAATAACCGAGAATTGTGTAATGTTTATATTCTTCACCACTTATTACTATTTCATGTTCATTTTCTTACTAAATTCTCCCTTACATAAACATATTTGCTAAGTGACCGGAATATGTTTGAATGGCGCACTCACTCCTTTTTTTCGTTTTGTGTTGTGTTATTAATTCATTCAACTATTTATTTATGTATCAATGATGAGAAATAAATTAAGAAGTATCTATAAGTTAACAATTCTCACTTACGGACGAACAGCGCTTTTAAGAGAGAAGAATATTTGTCTGTTAACCTTCTAACAGCAGCGTAGAAAGTTCATGCTTTTACATCACTCTTAAGGAAACGATTACAAAATCATGATACTGTTAAATAATTTTTTTTAAATTTTACTCTCAATTAAAAATTTGAAATCAAATTGTTGTATTATTTCATTTTAATGGATCATTTCTTTGCCTTAAAGAGTAAATGGAAATTAATGTAGCTGAATTTGTGACAATAACTGTCAATTAACTTTTCCCCAAGACTGTAATCGGTCAGATATCCACTGACGTGGCACCCCTCCGGAGGGATTTAAACAACCCTTACTTTTAAATATCGCGCCAATTTCTCTGGATGCAGTGTCCGCGAGTTCTAGTAATCTTGTTACTTTGCCCGCGACCTTTCATGCCTGACTTACTCCAACGGCCGTTCTATTTTCGACAGCACGGCTGCTTTAACGTAAATCTGAGACACAAGTTTACTAGAAACAATAAATTTAGGCTATTCACGAATATTGTTGATACTGTTTCCCTTCTGTCTACTGTAATATGGCTTTTTTTCTTCTATTCTTCCATTAATAACAAATATCCATATTTCTTGAAGCTTTGTGTATCGGGAGGGGAAGAACAGGCGGAAACTTCTCCAATCAACCTCTCCTTCCATCCCCAAAAAAGAGCTGAGATAGAGTTACGAGACATCCTCAACGTAATGAAGAAACAGAAAACTGGCTGAGATGGGCATAAGGGCATCTTCTGACACCTTTTATCATTCACCCAAGTAAATGGTGATTAGATAAGTGATTCGGACAACGCGAAGTCGGGAGACGTTGGAGATGGAGGATCGCTAAGACTCACCAATGACTGACAACAATAACAACACGAACAACACAACTCAAGTTAATGGCTACCACTATCACACACACTTCAGAAAGTCTTCATTGCACAGGGTTCTCTCTCTTCCCTTCGTTTCGTGTACTCTCCACTGGAGCCGTCAACCGCTGCCCATCCCATTCTCTCTTCCCAATGGCCGTCGGCGGCCGCAGCGGCGGTGGCCTCGCCCTCCGGCGTCGCGCCCGCTTGTGTGCCGCGCTCCGCCATTACGAACCGCAGCCGCCCCAATACCCCGAGTCGACCCGCGGCGCCCAGGGTCAACAGCTCGCAGCGGCGGTGGAGGAGGACGAGGACGAGGAGAGTGGGAGGGGACGGAGGAGACGGTCAAGGTGGACGAGGAGGAGCCTGCTTTGGTGGCTGTGGCGATAACAATCGCGGTACGGGGTGACGGTGCCTTTGTAGGTGGCGATGAACACAGTGGTGGTTGTGGTAGCGGAAGAGGTAGAGGTAGTGCAATCGTATTAGTGGTGGTGAAGGTAGCTGTAGAGTAATGACAGAGGTAGATGTAGAAGCAAGGGTAATAGAAGTAGTGGTATACGTAGTGGTAGAGATAATGGAAATGGTAGGGGTGACGGTAGAAGTAAAGGCAATGATGGAGTTGGTGGAGGTAGTGATAGAGGTAGATGTCGTGCTGGTGCAAGGAGTTGTGGTTGTAGAGGAGGTAATGATACAGTGGTAGTATTAGAGGTATATCGAGAGGTAGAGGTACTGGTAGAAGTGGTGGTGTAATTAGTGGTAGTGGTACCGGTGAAGGTAGAGTGTAGAGGTAGATGTAGTGGTAGTGTAGTGGTGATGGTGGTAGTGCTAGAGAAAAATGTAGTGGTAGCAGTAAGGATAGTGGTAGTAGCAGTGGAAGTGGTGGGGGTGGAGGTAAGTGGTAGTGGTCGTCGTGGCATTGGCAATAAAAGAGGTGGAGTTTACTGCAGAAAAGGCGGAGGCGGAGGTGTTAGAGGCTGCAATAGTTCTGGAAGGGACGGTAAAGGGGATCAGAAGGAATGGAATAGGATGCAACTTCTATGTCAGGAAGGAAGCAACTACAGCGAACAGACCCGACAAAGGTTGGGTGGGCGCCAAGAATAGGGAGGAGTGAATGCAGGAGAGGGAGCTGACTTGCCAACAGTTAAGAGACGCGCAGACGGTGCGGCTTAAGCTGCAATGTTGGGGTTCCGGAAAGCAAGTGGTAGAGATTCCAAAGGAAGTGGTGGCATGAGGAAATGGAGTTGTTACTCAGACAATAGACATGACAAGTCTGGACCGTAGCATAACCGAGAGATAAACGTGTAGTGATGTGCAGAGAGTAAATGAAATCGGTGAGAAACAGAGAAACAGAAGATATACAGTACTAACATTATTGTAATAAAGAAGTAGGTGGCGGTAGCTGAAAAATGTAGTCATTAACGCTCTTTTTATGAGTAGTGAAAGTGAGACAAGAGAGAAACTTCAAGGAATTGAAGCCAAAATACCTGAAAAGTAAATATTGTAAGTGGAATTGAAAGAGAGGCGTTTGAAGGGACCAGGTGTGATGCAGAAGAAGAATTGTAAACTTCAGAGAAGAAATGTCACTAATTGAAAAGGTGATGGAAGATCAGAATGGGTGGGATAAAGTCCATAAATTGCACGGATATATCTCAGAAAGTTAGTAATTATCTTTTGCTCCTACCTCGATGTACTTGTCCGATTAGTGGTACGACATACTACGCTGGTGACAGATGGAGGGTTGGCTCAGTATCAGTTAAGGGTTGTAGTGGCTGAAACAGCAAGGGGGGAGAGGTTTAGCTGTATGACGCAGCTACACTGGAAGTGAAGCCATGAGAATTACGGCAAGGATCTTGAGACTGTCATTCTGTAATATCATTGGCAAGAATCTTCATTCGGAAATGCTAAAATAAACAACGTTTTTGGCAAGGTAAAAACTAATGAAGTAGCTATAAACTTGGTCAATAATCGTCTATTTTGAAAATATAGTAATTATGTGAGATAGTGAAGGCTGAGAATCTGATAACTGGTATTGTCGTGATCAAAAAACGCCCTTCAAATTACGTAACACACTTTCTTTGTTAGGGAGTAAATATTATAGCAATTACAACAACATATTATTACCAATTAATTTCCAAAATCAATGTGCCTACGTGTTCATTCTTGCAACAGCACCAAGGCAATAATTGCTACACTGACACAAATCAAAACAAAAAGATCTAACCATGATTTTTGTAGCCACGGGCGAGAGTATAACCAAATCTTACTGGAGGCAAAAATAGATTTCTATTTATTTATTTACTAAATGCATGAACAGGCAGGATAATCTTGATAATGTTCACGATTAAACAAAGATATACACGAGAAATAAATTTAAAATATAAAATTACAATTTGGTAAATAGAAACGAATAGAAAATAAAACCGAAAAATAAGAAGGGAAAAGGAAAAGGTGTAAGATGATGATCAAGACATAACTGTATAAAATTGGTCCAAAATTATTTAAATGAGTGAATGCTGGGAGCTTTGACAACAGCAGCAGGGAAGTAATTCCAGTAATTAGCGACTCTGTTCGAGAGAAAAAACGTATAAGAATTCCGCAAAAATTTGTCTTTGTTCAATTTGTAATGTGACAACGAAGGTAATTAAATTTCTTATCTCTCTTATGAAATTCCCCGAACAAAGATACATTCAACAGAGAAATGAAATATTTCAGAACTATCGTGAGTAATTTTGTTAAATAATACTTTCCACTAAAATCTATATCCCTTTTAACTTCAAATTTAGGCATATATAGGTCAAGGATCGTAGGATCGTTTCTTTCAACCATTAAAAAAAACTCGGAATTCGGTATAATTGAATTGTAATTTCCAGTTCAATACATTAAAGATATTTTAACACTATAACAAACACTTGCGTTCTTTATGAAACTAAGAAATATAGAACACATCCCTAATTCAGAAAAAATAGCTCATTAAGAAATAAATAATACATAAATTATCTTCTCTTAAGTACAAGGTTTAGTTTACACTTAAATCAAATATTGTGACATACCGATATGTCACATGAAAATAAACTAACATTAAACTATATGCATTAGGAAATATCACGCTGGGCTTAGCAACGACCGTTCAATTCATTAAGAGGTGGCTAGATGCCGAAAGTAGAAAATTTGGGATTGGGCGAAGAAGTTTAGACGATCGAAAGGTCAGCTACACCAAAATATAACGAACATGGATTGGCTGGGTGAGAGAAGGACGGTCAAATCTAGGGTGAATCATGCAGGAAGATTTCATACCGGCATCGCGTTTCTGAACTGATCGTAGGTTCGTGACGAGTGATAGTCAGAATCGGGTTAAGATCGTGAAATTAAGACATGTAAAAAATAATGTAACAAATTAATTCAACAGAATTCATAACCTTCACAACATTCATAATTACTATTTTTTGACAACTGTTTTAACAATTAAACATTTCTCAAAAATAATGTAAAATTAATTCAATTCCGAGACACATTGCTTACATGTGTTTAATAAATTCGTTTCACTTGATTTTCTGAATCAAACTTAAGCCTTTTCTAAAGTAATATTCATATTGTTTTAAAAAATAAGTTTAGTAGAACCCTTGCGATTACATTGCACAAAAGGAAGAACAACTTTTTCTCTAAGACTAATGTGAGAAAATTTTACAATTTCTGTGAAAATAAAATCACTATACTCGGTGAGTATATATTTAAACATGTTTCTGAAAACGTTATTGAAATGTTTTACATTTACCAAAATCCTTTGTTGTAGTAGTCTACAGCAGGAAATTAGGGTACTCACGTTAATTTAGAAACAATAAAAACAGAATAATAATTATTGAAATATTTTTTTGTAAAGAGAGGCATGTTTCAAACAATTGCAGGACATTGTGTTTATTATTTGCTTTTGTTATACATTTTGTTTATTACTTACATGCTAATCTCAATATTTAAGAACACTGAATCTTCTAACTTCAAAAAAATCATCTCTGCAACTTATAACCTCACACTCACATATGCTTACTCGCGCTAGTTAATTTCGTTCTAAAAACAAACCCTTGATGTTTTAGACCTAAAGATTTCTGAAAATTTGAAAATTATATAATTTTTAATGAAAATCGAAATTATACCGCACGTATAATGCACTCTCTTCTATATCAGGAAAACATTAGAGAAAATAATCTCATTGATTATCCAGAAAAATTTGAAAATGTCACAAGGACTTCATGTAAACTTCCCTCAAAAAATTAAAGTATTCAAATGAAATGAAACAAAACAAATATTCTATGAAACAACACAAATAGGCGTTGTTAAGCCAAACACCTGGCGTGTTTCACTCCACAGTACCCTACTCTGGCAGAGTTACGCGAGACCATGCTTCCACCCGTCCATTAAGCGATCCCTATCTTCACTGCATAATGGCGTGTATCTCCTCGTCACCTACATCACTATTAACTATCTTTGTACGAGCAGCCGTAATAGACCGTAATTTTCACGTATCTGCAAAATTACAGCTGGAGAGAACCTTTAACACAGATTTTACGGTCGAAAATTCGAGATCGTATTTTTGAGGTGATTACTACATTTATTATCATATGGAGAAGGAAAGGAAAAAATATGTTAGATTACGTCAGAACCAATAGTTTACTACGCCACCGTCAGGATCTCCCAAGTGAGTAATTTCTTTCTCAAAAGGATATAATTTTTTATCAGCTGTAGGTAATAAAGATGTAATGTAGCGGCGTATTATTGGCCGTTAAGATGAATATTTAACATACATAACGATACACATATCGAGGGGTGTGCGCATTGCCATCTTTCAAAGTTCGCTAGACATTAATTTCCCTTCAAATATTCTTACTATATGTCGTTGTAGTTATTGTATTATTAATTGATGACAGTGCCTCTAATCGAGAGGTCCTAGAGTTCGCGTCCCAACGGTAGCAAAATCTTCGGGTCTAGCTACATAGCTGTCAGTAGGTCGAATTCAGTCGCTGTCTGGAGGAGAATTCTAGCGGCGAGCTGCGCTGATCGGTAGTTTTTGTTTTTTCTGATAAACACCACGCGAATGCCGGATCAGTACAACAACAAACGGGCCACGGACCGCGCGCAATATTTCTTTCCTTCCTTGATATATCCTCTCCCCTTACAGACACGTACATTTACATGCATTACACTATCACACACGCCGGAAGAGCAGTCGGGAGCCCGGCTGGGACGGTGCCACGCTGGCGGGAGGTACCTGTTTGGGAAAAACCCCACATGCCGACGTATCTCGCCACCCAGCGGGGGAAAATCACTGCCACCTCCTGCGATAAAACATACACTCGACTTGTGGCACAAATGACCTTAGCAGTTGACGCGCACGAAATCACTAATCAATCAACCAATCTAGCTAAAATATTTAATACTAACAATGAAATGAACACGATAATATGGCTATAAATTATCCTGCTAATTCAGTATATATTATCATATATACTATTCCCTGAGTACACAACAACGTATGTACTATACGCTGAGTATTTTTGTTCAATAATTCTGTAAATAAACTATTTTAAAACAAAAAAGTTAGCGCAGTAATTTTGAACATTTATTCTGCCATGTAAAATTCGATTTGATCAAAATTAACTGCAACGAATCCCAAATCATCAAGGGTTAATAGTTGAATCTGTAGAAGAGGTGGATGTTAGGTTAGAGTCTCAGGGAATTTTACAGTTTTGGATCACTCATGAACTTTCTTCTGTGCTTCTGATTAAAAGAGTAGAAGGGAGGATTTTTAGCATTCCCTGACCACTAAAGAACCTTTGAAGGTACCATCTTAAATTATCTTTAATTTTTCAAATAATAGGAAAATCTATATTAATAAAAGTGAATTAAACGACTCGTAACCAACAACGATATCACAAAAATAATTTTATAAATGTGTATGAAATTTTTTTAGGCTCTTCTTCAAAATCGTCGCAGATGTTCTCGCAAAGTTTGGTAAAGATTAACACAACCCGAATGTTTAAAATAAATAATTTAAATAATATGTTGGTAGATGTACCACGATCATTATTTTTTGTCTGTTGCTAACAGCTTAGTTCCTAATATATTCCTCCAGAGTCCCGTAGCGGTGTAGAGGAACTGGTACCTAATTGATTCACTAGTTGTAATATAGTACATTATGAAACGGTGATGAAATGATTGGTATTAATACACGAGCGTGATATTATGATAGGAGCGAGGTACGAGCAAGTATCGTAAACTTCACACGAGTGTATTAATACCCATTACATCGAATTTCATACGGTACTTTTTCTACGACTTTCAGAAGTTAAACTTTTACCTTGAATCGTTTCGTGGCAGTTGACGTGCAGGATTCAGCCAAGGCCACCTACCGAACAGCTACTCTACCTGCCGCAGGTGGGTTTGTTTTAACAGTGCGAGAGAATACAAAAATTGCTCTTACAATAATTTCGAAGTCACTATTTTCGCTTTTTCTCTTTATTTCTGAAGGTGCCAACTCCTCCTCTGATTCACTAGACATTTCAAACTAAAGACTTGGCCGGTTTTAAAGGACAAACACACAGCAGCAACATATAACACACAATAACTTAAGTTCTGATCTTAACGTCAGTCAAATGTTCCCTCTACAACTACCACTGCGCTAGTCAAATAGGATCAAAGTGAAATTACTATCCAAATTATTTTATATAATATTCCACCTACAAATTACTGATAATAAAAGAAATTAAAACTGATAAATATAATATAACATTGAATGCAATTTTAATGTACACAATGGAACAAAACATTTACTAGAACTCAAAGATTAATGGAGTATCAATACTTGTTTTGCAAGCTTCCCTGTGATTGGTAAAGAACATGTATCATAATGGAATTTGTATCGTAATGAGTATCATTATGCAACGGGATGCAGCGATCCAATGACAGAATTATACAATAGGAGTAGAAAAAACCTACTACGTATACAATAAAATAATTGTGATGTCGAAATTACCTAATACAGAAATTGCAAACAATATTATTTTGTTTTCTAACATGAATATGTATAGCATAATCTTAACTTACGGACCGGCTTACCCTCCACTTTTGGAGCGACGCGAGAAGGCTAAGTTAAGCATGAGTCAACATTATGTGTAAAATTAATTATAATCTTTAAAGAAAATATAAAAATTATGCAGCCTCAATAAACCTTGGCAGACAGATCTCTGCTGCTCGTCGTTTTCACAATTCGATATTAATTGTATTACTATTCTGCTTCGATAACATTACTTCAAGTAATTACAAATAATACAAATGTACGGATTCCCCCAAAACTCCGTTTTCTGTTGAAACCCCCTCACGTATCATTGTGTGCGAAATATGAACGATCTTCCTCCTCGCGGAGCCTCATTTGTACGGGCACGTGTGGCTCACCCTCAGCATCTCCCCGGGAAATCTGAGTCGCTGCGGGGGCGGCCTACGAACTTTATAATAAGGGTCAGAGAAGCAAGGCGTGGGACGTGTAGGGCAGAACGAGGCACGGGGTGGGTCCTAAAGGGGCGGGGCCTCAGGGAGCACAGCGCTCGGGCCTCACAGGCGCCGCGGGAGCCGCGAAAAGCACCGCAGGCGAGGCTGGCGAAAGGGACTCCTGGGAGCCATCCAGTCGAAACCCCTGCCCGCGACGCGCCCGCGCATCAGCAGTGTTCGGCGGGTTGCATCGCGCGTCTAGACGTCATAAGTCGAAGTATATAGAAGTTACTCTAAAAAGAGAGCAGTTTCATGGGTCGTAAAACGAATGAAAGTCACGTTGGTCTATGGTATTGCAGGAGTTAGTGTCGAAGCCACTTGCAAATGATCTATCTGAAAAACAAACTCATTGATGAATTGCGCCCAATGACATTATTTGCAGTTATCTTGCTAGCATTGCTGTCAAAGCGGTCCCTTCTCTAATCTCTCAATTCAAAAGATAGTAGTGCCTTTAAGGGGAGAGGGTTCCATGAAATTGGAAAATTTGTTGATTTTATTTGTTGTTTTTTGTTTGTTTCTTGTTGTTTTTGGCGAAATAAATAGTTCAAACCTTGCTTTTTCCAAATATATCAAGGACGCCTGGAAGTTCCTTTAATTCTTATTTAAATATGCTAATGGGCAAGAGCCACGCCCTCTTTTTTGACACTGAACATATGTATGGCTATTTCTTCGTAATTTTGAATGCTTCTTGGGTTGTTAATGAGTTACTAAAACATGCTATTGTTCGTAAGTTAGTATCATTGCTCTTTTATGCTGATCAAAACGATCCAGAATACGGAATAGGGATGTTATAGAAGAGCAGTAGCAAGTACAGCCTCTTTGCAAATAGCGTGTCCCGAAAATGAATTTATATTGTAATCAATGTGTCTTTTCTCGGAAACTATTATTCACAATTTATTGGAACTTACAGGATAGATTATTTAGAGTATTGGAAGTAAATTGTTATTTTTTAGAATTATTCTTCAAGAATAAAAAAATAAAAAATAATCTTTGTCCAAAAATGCTGAAAAAATTATGGCATAAGTTATAATTGAAAAAACATTAAATATTTTAACAACACAAAAAATTTCAAAATAATAACAAATGTTTTAAGTGTTTGAAATATCCAAATTTTCTAGCTAATCATTTTCTAGAAAAGGTACATCAATAGCAGCAAATTTAACATGGGCTGTATACATGGTACCCTCTCTCCATAAATAATATTTCACGTAAATAATTACTAATAACAGAAATTAAAACTGACAAGAATAATATATTTAATGCAATTTTATTGTACACATTCGAACGAAACATTTACTAGAACGAATCTCAATGATTAATTAAATATCAGTACTTGGATTGTAAACTTCTTTGTGATTGGTCAAAACCTGTATCTTGTGTATAATCTTCTCCCCCATATGTATTGTACAGTTCTTACTGTTTTTGACTAAATAAATCAAAATTAAAGAATTCTGTTCCAAATGAGTATCATTATGCAACGGGTTGTAGTCATCAGATGGCACTTATACAATGGGAGTAGAAAAAGTCGTATTGTAGGTCCCTGAGACCGTAAAAGTGGATAACATTTGCGTTACCAGGGTCCGGCAATTAGTTTTTCTGTCGAAATATAGGCGGTTTTTGGCGCACATTCACATTGCTTTCTTTTCTTATCGAGTAAGACGAGAAAGTGTAAATGGAGGAGATACTAGTTTTCCAGAGGCAAGCATGATATTTTACTGTTTATCTTTAAGAACTGTATGAATATTTCTATATTTTTCCATTTGAGTTTGTTGTGTTTACGCATTGCGAATTATTAATAAGAAATTTCTACTGCAATGAATTGTCTTTTCTAGATGACATGAAAAATTGTAAGAAAAATTAGTAAGCCAATTTCAATTTAGAACCCCAATATTAGGTATACAGACCTGGTCAACTCTAAACAGCAGATATATAATATTACTTTGCAGACTGTGTGATCAATATAAAATCCGTATTTAAAATGTATTCTTGTAATAATATCACTTAATTTCCGCCTTTCTTTGAAACAGTGTCAACTTCTCACAGACAAATTCTCACTTCTTCTCTTAGTAGATACAACGGTGCTCCATATAGAAAACTCAAAACTATTCTGAATAATTCCTCAAAAAACTACTCGGAAACGATGAAAATTTCTTAATAGTAGTGATGTGGCTAATAGTTATATTACAGGTAGTAATAATAACTTAGATGAATAAATAAAACGTATTTTGAGTTAGTGCTCTATTACCAAATACATTGAGAAAATTGTGTTGCTCTAAATATTTTATACATCAAATAAATATCCGTTCAGTTTGGAATAGTTCTCGAAATGAAAATTCATTTTTTAACGGTTCAAAAAAAACTGATTTATTTGATAACCGTCACTGAGTAATAAAAACACAGAAGAATTTTGACAACCATGTCACGATTTTTTCTAAATTGAGAACCAACAACGTGATATTATTTTCTATCTTAAAATTCGAAAAATTCTCAAATTCGAAAAAGAGTTAATTCTCAAATTCGAAAAGAAAATTAATTTATTTTTAATCCCCTACAAGCTCATCTATCAAATTCAAGGAAATTCAATATAAAGAAATATAAGTTCATACTTTAAATTATGTTTAACTTGATAAATCTTTTAAAAAAATAATTGAAAAGAACACTATAGCGTTCACACACATCGTTGGTAAATATATCTCGTATAATATTTCCTGCTTCTCGTATGAATACTTTCATATTAATCCAAGAAATGTTCTGCTTCAAAGGTTTTGCTACTTAAGATCTATTTCTCGAAATGTTCCTTTTCGCAACGCTTTACTTTACGCCGCCTCTACTGAAGATTTTATCGGCCAAAGCTTAGTACCATCAGTGATCAAACAGCTGCTTCAGTCGATCGACCGGTACTTTACGGTCTCTCGTCTCACATTGGACTTCTGTGAAAGCGTTCAAAGAGAATAAAAGACCTAAGACTCCATCCGTAAACATACGAGATGCTTCCAGCAGGCTTTGCTTTAGTCTGTACGAAGTCTTCGTCTAAACAAATGCCATATACGTTCTAGCACACGTTGCGCTCACTGGTGTGAGAGAACAGAAATTAGAGACGCTACATATAATATAATTTTTATATTTCATTAGGTTGCTAAATATTAACTGTCCTGCATGGAATGATAAGTGTGTTTCAAATTAAAATTCATCAAAGCCCCAGACGTTCAATCTAAGGTGATTATAACGACCAAAATCTATAGCGATCTAAAATGTACCATATACTGTGATAATCCGTTTTCCCACCAATCAGGCAAAATGTGTCACATCCTTCGCCTGTGTCTAGAGGGGTGTATAAACGAGTTTAAACGCGCACAAAAAACAAAACAGGTAGAGCAAAAATTTTACGGGTGTGTTGGCTAATGTAGCAGAAAGGAAGGACGTCGGCATAACATATTACAAGAGTCTTTTGGAAACGTGCCGTCGATCAGACAAGGCGTATGGCCAGATCGCACTACGAGAAAGTACCATTACAAGCATTTGTTTCCAAATAGCGCCAGAAAAACTTTTTGGAGAAGACAATAGAAGAGGTAAACTATTTATTTTAATTGCAATACGACGAATTGTGAATATAAGCAAGAGTAGTATTTGCATAAATAATTGAGTCCAGAGAAGTGAGAAACTCGTACGAGTTTTACAGACGATAGCTAATACTCGAATGTCTCTTTATCTTTTTCAGTTTTTTTTATATTTTTGCCTTGATGTTCTTTTCCGTAACTACGTTGCTGTTACATGGGATATCATTGCATCTGGATAAAATTCTTGGACGAATCCCTACACAAGCTAACGCGAGACGGCCCAGCTGCACATTTTATAACGGACACGAGCCGGCAATTCAAGGCTAAGAGACACCGCGGAGCTGCTAGGAGACGACGCGAGGCCGTTTCAACCAGACGACTCCGAAGGCAAAATATTTATATTGTCAAGTAAGAACGTTCCATGTGGAATAATTTTTATTTTGTACTTTTAATCGCAGTTTCTGTAGGTCAGGAAGAAACGTAGGACAATTCGATATGACATGAGAGATATTCTAAACTTGCCTTGAATACAGAAACAATTATTCTTAATTCTTAATTTTTGCAAAATTATACCAACACATTCAATATGTGTAAATCAAAAGAAAAAGTTTGGAAATAAATGTACATGTGTTCAGAGGAGAGTAACTAGTATACAAGGACTTGTTTGAAACTTCTTTTTTTGTCAAATGTTATAAAGAATATACGACTTTGCTGGCGGATTGCTAGTTAGCCACAAACCTGTATATAGCAAAAGTGTATTAGTTGTAAGACTGTTTTTTCAGGGTGTTTATTCTTTTTTATGTGTATATGTTTATCTGTTTATGTAGTTAATGTATGTGCGGGATTGGATATTATAGTATTCTGTTAAAATTTATTCAAAATTGAGTGATTTCGTGAACAGCCTAGTGGAGAGTATCCATGATTCTCGTTCCTGTTTTTATATATAATCAACTGTCGTCCGACTGAGCTGACATCTCACCACGTGAATAACTTCACCTCCCCTTCAAACGACGGTTAAGGTTATAATAGCTAAACATTTTACATGTTTATGTAATATACCTACCATTATTTCTTTAAGATCTAAGAAGTACTCAGACGTTTAAAGCAAAATCTATTACTATAAATAATTTTCATAGCTGTTTAGTATTCTATTACTTTAAATAAATATTTGATTAGAAGAGGTGTACTTTAACTTAGATACATCAGATCAGGTGAAATACGTGATTTCGCAAATTCTCAATTTTATCGAGTGTTGAAAAATATAATTTGTTCATTAGACAGAAAGCAAGCGTATGTTTTGCAAAATGTATTACATATCACTGTCCTGATATGTTTAAACAATTTGTACATCAAATATTATTTGCTGAAGAGAACAATTTAAACTTAAAATTACAACGATGAAGCGAATGTCATTAATAATATGAAGAGGAAAAGTAAATGTAATTTTTTTAATCGTTCCTAGTAAATATTGAAGCTAGAAAATAAAAACAAATTAAAGAAGCTAAAAAATAAAGTGGAATGCTAAATTTGTTACGAATTATATAATTTTCTGTTTACATCAAAGATAACAGCATTTGATTATAACTGTGAAAAATGTTGTTCAATGCTTTCCATCAAATTAGAATTGTAATAATATTCCTCTGCATTTTGATAATATTAAACATGCATCAATAAGCTGCATTAACATTTTCTCTGCCTCTTGGTGGAATGATTAAAAGTTTATCCGCAGGAGGCCTATGTGAGGATCGAAGTATAATCCTTTCCATGTAACAGGCAACAGAAACATGATCTGTGTTTGTTACACTAGTGGTCGCTCGCAACAAAAGGATATAATGAAACCAGCTTTAGAGCTGAATGGCTTTGTTTGCGTAGTAACGAAGATAAATGATCGTTTCTTCACTAGACAAATATTAAAGATAGCGCTCCTTAAATCACGGTGCAAAAGACATTTTTTCTTCAAAGTTAATTTCCTAGAAATTACTAATTCATTATAAAATTTATTGCAAATAAAACTCGCTGATGATCTACAAGTTTTCATTTCGATTATTTCATAAGTATTTATGAATAAGCGCCCGTTTGAAATTGTTGAGGTTTTCAATAATTCTGTTACAACGAAACGCTTGAAGAGCATGTGAAAATAATTTTTCAGCAAGTTTGTTAACATTATGCCTTTGTGAAACAAAATAAGCGTAATTTATGTTTTCGTGTTTGTGTGTTCTGTTTCGAAGAAATAATAAACATAATAATTGCAAATAGAAAGCAAACCTAGACTTTTGAAACATACATGATGAAATGAAGATGATGCTTGATTACAATAATCTATCCTAGCCTCCTCCTGTGTGCTACAGACTCACAATCTGATTTTCAGATAGAAAATATTAGCAAATCGAAAATTTGCTCTGAGGATATGCAGAGATTTTTCTTCTCTTGAAACTTTTGCTGAACACTAGGTGGGGTAAAGCCGTCCGTAAACGAATTTTCGCGAGCTACAAAAATCAATTTTTCAAAATAAAACTCGGTAACAAAAGTACTGCATTTACATTTATTCATGTCTTTCGTTAGCGCTGGAGGGAATTATGGATTCAAATGCTAAAACAGTTTGACATTATTCATTCCTGTAAAAGAGCAGTGAGAGACAAATCAGCGACGTTCACAAATATTAACTCCAGCTGTAGAAACAAAGCCAGCAATGGGGATGATTTTTTTCACAACGTTGGAAAATAAAATATACATTAAAATAATCTGGCTTACATTTCCGTATAATAAAATTCAAATGTACCTCTTCCATAATCATGAATATTACTATTATGAAAAAGAAACATCGGCTAAGAATGATAAGGTAGTCTCCTTAAAAATGTCAATCAGAAATATAAAGTACCGGTATTGATTTGTATAACATTCCAAACATTTTTATTATACTCGTAAAACTCATGAACTGCATCGATATTCAGCCCGTTTCGAAAATTTTGGTATGATTTAAGCGAAAAGAAGAGTGCTGACTAACCTGAACAAAGATTCACCACCCAACTCTAATTTTAATGATCTTCGAAGAAAGACGTTATGTACAAAAAAATATACGGGTGATATGTTACTTGTCGCCATAAACTTACACATTTTTTTTCAGTCAACTGGGAAGTTAAATCTAGTTAGGAAGTATGAGTCATCGGGTGATAGGTGAATTTTGAATTCCTCAACCGGGAATCAAATTCCACCCATACAATCTAACAACTACACTAAGATGCGCCCAACTCGTTCCATAATATGGGCAGTACTGTAAAGAAAGTTAATGTGCGAGAGTTTAGCATTTGGTATTACCCATGATCACTCAGAAGTTAGCAGACTCGAATTCTACAATTAATATTTTGTAGAATATCCAATGTAAGTTTCTTTATAAATTTTCATTTCTGTTGCGTTTTGTGCTCAACGAGGAACTCTTCATTGATGTTAGATGATTATTTATTCATTTGAGTGACTTTAGTTTGACTAATTTGAGCTACTGAAGTTTGTGTGAGTAGATGAGAATTGAGAACCTTTGATATACTCAATATTCAGAAATATTTACAGTTTATGCAATAGATATAAACTAGCTGAACCTGTGCAAAATTTGTAACTGGGCTGAACCTATTCACACACCGTAAATAATTGTGTTAAAAGGGAAAATTAGAACCTAACTTCGAACGGTCAGCCTCTGAACTGTGTGAGGCAACAATATAGGCTGTGCGAGTAGTCATTTTACATGGTGGGTTCCGTAAGTTTCTGGTCTCATTAATTTCTATTTTTGATACAAAGAAAGAATTACGTAACTTTTCAATCTAATTATCTTTTACTCCAACCCACTTTCCACATCTGCGTATTAACATTTCTAGGCCTCTGAAAATATAGTCCACATTATTGTTGGTAAAAACGTAAAAAACTGCTTCTTTCACCACATTCTGGCCTGAAACTCTTCTCCAAAGGCTTTTCTTTCTTTTTTTAAAAATTTATTTGCTTTTAGGCGTACAGCCTCTTTTACAATGGGTTGGAATTACATATGATACAGAAGTACAGAATTGAGTTTAGTTTACAAGTTATATTTTTGGTTAGGATTAATTAAAAGAGTTGTGGGTGTGTGAATGCTTAGGGTGGGTCGAAAAAGTGTCTGGGGAGTTTCCTGCGGATTCGTGCTCTATTTGGGGTTTGTTTCCCTAATTGGAAGTAGTGGGCTTGTGGGATTGAAGGGATTTTGTGGTAAAACTTAAGGGCGCTTTGCTTGATGTTGGTGGTAATGAGGGGTATGCCGAGCTCGAGATGGAGTAGTTCATTGGGTATGAACCAAGGTGCTTTGGTGATGGTCCTTAGGAAACGATTTTGAATGATCTGGAGCTTATGGATATGAGATTTGGCTGCTGAGCCCCAAATTTGGCATGCGTATGTTAGCATAGGTCTGATCATAGCTTTGTATAGATGGGTACCGGTTTGAATTTGGAGGGGAGAAGATCGACGTAGTATTGGGAAAAGCTGGTGAGTTCTTTGTGTGGCTAGAGCAAGTCTATGGTGGATGTGGGGTTTCCAGGTTAGGCGACGGTCAAAGAGGACTCCGAGGTATTTGACTGGCGTGTTGGATGGTAACCAAGGGATTGGTGTGGACAGGTGGAGGTAAGGGTGGTCTGCGAAGAGAGAAGAGTTTGGCTTGAAATTTAGTTGGGTTGAATTTGATGCGCCATTTGCTGGCCCAATCGGAGATTTGATCCAGGTGGTTTTGAATATCTATGGTTGCGTCATCTAGTACTTGGTTTGTTGAGTATACGACTTGGTCATCGGCGAAGAGAGCGAGGGAGGTATGAGGGTGGGTCGGTGGGTCATAAGTATACGTAAATATACTGAAGAGCGTTGGAGCTAATACAGAGCCTTGAGGTACGCCTGCTAGGATAGGAGCAGGACAGAAATCGCATCGATTAGTCGTATGGAGAAGGACCTATTCGTGAGGAAGCTTTTAATAAGGAGTATAAGGTACTGTGGGATTTTAAGTTTTTGAAGTTTGAATAGTAGGCCGGGGTGCCATACCGAGTCGAAGGCTTTTTCGTTGTCGAGAAAGACAGCAATTTTATGTAAAAACTGATGGAAACCTTTGAGAATGTCTTAGGTAAGTTTAAGGATCGGATGGTTTGTTGAGACAAGCGATTGGAAGCCAAATTGATGGTTAGGAATAGCTGACGTTTCGTTGAGGTAAGCTTTTAGGCGAGAGAGAATGCATTTTTCTAATATTTTACTGATGGATGGGAGAAGGCTTATGGGTTTGTAGCTGGAAGGAGAAGAGGGGTCTTTGCCGGGCATTAGAATGGGTATAACATGTGCATATTTCCAGGCTGCAGGGAAGTAGTAAATTCTTAAAGAGGAGTTGAAGATGTGGGTAATATGTATAATGGCTTTGAATGGAAGTTGTTTTAGAATCTAAGTATTGATTTTATCTGGACCAAAGGATTTTTTGGGTGCGTTTTTGGCCAGGATATAAGTTACCTCTAATGGCGATACGAATTTAATGGGATGAGGTACGGTGGTTTGTGGGTTATTTACTTCATGCTCTATTGATTGATTGAATTCTGTATTCGTGGGCGGGTGTGGGATCGTTTTGATAACTGGTAGATGCGGTACACGCAGGGTACTCAATCGGAACTGTAGTGTGAATGGTCCAACTCCCTAAAGCCCTATTTTTACCTTCAATTTAATTTTACATATATTTAGGATTTCTGGACTTTTATGATCCCCCACGCGTAGGAGTGGGGATCATCTAAGAGGAAAAATCAAATACCAAAATGTAATAGAAAGTTTAAGAAGATCTAATATTGTAGAATACTGCTTAAGAAACATAACTCGTATCCCACCTATATCCCCGCCTGTGCCTGTGTCCCTCCTGCCTCCTTCATTTTCTCTTTCATCCATTCTCATTCACATTTACTCATTCGAGAAGAGATTTTTGGGTCCCCACATGACCCTTAAACTCGTATCTCCTCAAAACTCATCCACCTCCACAAAACGTAGGTCTCTATGGTTTTAAGGGCCTGGAACATAACATTTCCAGGTTATTAACGATTATAATGTGTGCCGTAATAATTTGTTTCCAATGACGTTATCTTCAATCTTCTATTTTCCCGTCAACTACTCATAGGGTATTATATAGAGAGAAGATACACAGATCTATAACAAAAATAATATTTGGAGAGAATTGTGGTCGTAGGTTCTCCCAATAACTTCTCATATTCCTAAGTAATCACAATTACATACACGAAAAGCCCAGCACGAATACCTAAATATGTATCCATTTTTCACCATGGCCACTCTGAGTATTGGACGATTCACACAAAAAACAACTCTCTTTAGCCAAAGGCGAGTTTAAATTTGCAATATGAATTGGTAAACACGGCTTAAATTTACCGCTCTAACGACATACAAGTGAATACGTTATCTGATAGAATAATATATCCTTTATAACGCGCAGCTGTGGCATAAGCGAATGTCAACCTTCAATTCTCAGATGTATGAGTTACAAACAATAGGCGCTAGTAGGACTTTAGAACATAAATAATACATAAACCACAATATTTTTTACATTTTTTTATTTCTTATATTGTGTTGAACTTGCTAATCTAAAATAAAGAATTCTTGACGATGGATATTACATCCTTTGCACACACTTTTATGTCTCAGACTATTAATAGTAGTAATGTATATAATCTAAAGGTAATTTTATTTTTCTTTCTAAATAGGAAAATTAAAGAATGTAGTAAACAAAAGCGTTAGCTATATAATTTTTAATCTACACAGAAAAACAAAAATACGTAAATTTGTAACATATCTAAACCATTTTATCTTTTTAAAATATTTATTGATTTTTTCGGTTCAGGACGAAAAAAATCCTTATTTCTAATTCACAATATTAACACAAAAAATCTCCATTACTCAACGTATGTTGTACGAAGCGCAAATAAAACCTCGCATTTCCTTTGTGCGAGATGAATTTTAATACAATGCTCTGATGCCGAAGACCAGGAGAAATGTTATGGACGCAAAAAATACAATTAATTACATTTCAACATACAACGTATAAAACATTTCCTGGCAACAGACTAAGGACAGAGTAGAAAATGCAAGTGAATTTCGCTGGAATTAAAACGATAGAGTCGAACCTAAAATACAAATCACCAGTCCAATAAATTTTATATTTCCGATTACTGTCACACGCGAGACTGTCGTTCTTTCAAAAGTAGCTGCTACTCGATTGGTGTAGCCGAGGTGAACGAACGGTATTAACAGAGAGGACGAGCTCTCTTTTGGCATCGGCAAGAGAAATTTTAACCTTTACTGCTATTGCTGCCATTGCTTTTTAAAGAGAAATCAACAGCACGGGATTACAGTATGTTCAGATGTTGCTCATTTGGAACGTTCTTCTCGAAAGTATTACGAGAGTGGTATCGTCATACTAACATTCAACTTATGATCATGAGTAGGTTACTCTTTCTAAAACAATTTTCACTCTCTAAATGCACTTCAAAATAAATTTTGGTAAACAAAAATGATGTAATATTATATTAAATAAGATTAACTAATACCATTTACATACAAGAAAATCTAATTAAATTATTTAGTATCTAATTGCATCATTTAATTACATTTCGGCTCCAGGTAATGGTGTCCTCTTCAGGGAACATGTATGAAAACAAGTGCGTAACTTCTACAAAATTGCATGTATGTAGAATTAAAATATTTTGTAAGAACTATCAGATTTAAGTAAAATCCATTATCAATATGTTCTTCAAATTTATTTTCCGATAAACTATCATTCCTGTAAAACAGCATTAGTAAATACATTTTGTAGCGGCAGCAGAGATATTGTGGTTCTCCATGATTACAAATCCAGGATGCAGAGACATCAACCACAAGTAGTAGTCAATATGAATTTAATATACAGAAAATTCAGTCATACACGTGTGTCGGGAATCTTATCCCATCACCAGTGGCTCTACAATATTAAAATTGAATGAATAAATTAGCATATGAATACCTAAGACATACAAAGAAGTACATAACTCGAACGAACCCGAAAATTATTTAAATTGTAGAGCCTCTGATAATGGGATAAAATTCCCAAAACACCTGTATGGCTGAATTTTCGGAATATTAAACTCATATTTTCTACCACTTGTGTTCGATACCTCGGAATCCTGGATTTATAATGAGTAAATACTGTTACGTAGTCAGATTGAGGTGTTAAGAAATTCAAGGGAGAATACTATACTCAAATATGGATTAAAAATAAGTGGGAACAGCGTAGCCTGGCATTGAAGGCTTTTCACCCTTCAGTAGTCGCGTGGATTACAAACGTAGTCCATATAAAAAATCATCATTTTTTGTACCTAAAATTCCGAGGTCTAATTATGAGATACGATCGTCTCTATGTTGGTAGACAGTAAAATTGTCAATATGTTCTCATCCATGAACAATGGATAAAATCAAGAAATCATCGAATTTCTTACACGGAGTTTAGACAGAAACGTATGAAAAATGTTATTTATAGGAGTACGCGTCTTCACCGGCAACGCTAATTTATTCTAATTACTATCTTATTTGTCCGCATAGAACCTATTTGTGTTATCAGGCATTTCATTGACTTCTGTACTCACCTACTGATCGTTCACTGTCGGGCTCTGGTTCTATAATTTCTCTTGAGATCTGTTCTCTGTGTTTTCCAAAACGTCAATACAACCTTCTTCCAATCACAAACATCAATTTTTCACTCAATACAATCAATATCGAACTCTAGAACCACCAGTTTGCATGAACACTCCTTACAACACAAAACCCACACAGTCGTGGTGGACGTTCTTAGTCAAAAACTGTGACGCTAGTGATCGCGCGGATACTATTGAGATCCAAACTACATCTGGAGCTTATTGCAAGGGTAGCAGTATTCACTTTAGTCATACTTCGCCATATGTTGTGAGATGAGGCAATTTACAAAAGGTACTGAAAAATCCACTCCAAACTTTCGACAACTCTCGCTTTAAACAGCGAATCTACAGTAGTAATTCACGAGAAAAATGCAGTAAGTGAGTCAATTTTAGAAATATGACCGTGATCTAATGTTTCTAAGTCGGCCAAAATCATTACGTTATCTACAATGAACACCTTATGTGCGTATACGCAGTAAGCTTCTGTAGACTCAGTCAATCAATGTCATGCACCACAACCAATACACAACACAAATCACCACAAATCATCTCGGATTACCTATCATCCTTCGCTTCCCGTATATTACACGTATGATCCATATAGATGCAATATTATTGTGTGGGAAGAGAACAATTCTAATGAATAGGTAAGGAATTTTATGCTTTAAAACGTCTTGAAATACGCTTTTAAAAATATGCATTTATGAACTAAAAAGTCTTAGATATACTCTTTAATATGCAATTAAAATGAACAATATTTCATTTCCTACATACACCTTTCTTGATAAAATTCAAGAGAAGCATGCTTGGAATGAAAATATATATTTTTGTGCTAATATAATATAATTTATCTTACTTATGCACTTCCCAATAAGGATTATTTCCTCTGACCTCCTCCAATCTTTACTTCGTTCATCTCACTTCCACTATCAGATTTTCAACGTCAAACAAATTCTTCATCATACCATGCTTCCTCAAGCATAACATGATGCATATCCAAGCACATGGATTTCTACTCCCACACTTCACCTCCAGTTGCTCTTACACTGGTACAATTCCACCAGCCACCTGCGTCATCTCCACTCCACTGCGCAGCAGCACATTTCATCTTCCATCTCTCTTCCTCCCAAGTAAATCCGGGCATCCACACTGCGTGCGCCCTGCCTTGTATCATCGCACGCCGTCTCCTACTCCGATTCCGACGCGGCTCGGCCCGCGCACGTCTAAGGGAACGGCTAAGGGCGTGGGGCGGGGAGCGGGAAGAGGGGCGGGACGGGGCAGGGCGGGACGGATCGGGTGGGGGCGGAATGAGGCTAGACGGTACGGGGCGAGAACGGACGGGGCGAGAACGGACGGGGCGGGGACGAACGGGGCTGGGACGGACGGGGCGGGGCGGACGGGGCGGGGACGGTCGGGGCGGGGACGGTCGGGGCGGGGACGGACGGGGCGGGGACGGACGGGGCGGGGACGAACGGGACGGGGACGGACGGGCGGGGACGGACGGGGCGGGGACAGACGGGGGTGGGGACGGATGGGGCGGGGACGGACGGAGCGGGACGGGTGGGGTGCGACGGGACGAAATGGGACGGGACGGGGCGAGGCAGAGTGGAGCGAGGGAGGTCTGGAGGGTGGGGGCGGAATGGGACGGAAGGGGGCGGTCGGGGCGGATAAGGCGGAGTTGGTGGGCAAGAGGCCTGGGGGGAGGGAGGTTGGCATCGCGAGCCCCCGAGGCCTCATTAGGCGGCGGCGCAGCGCGGGGGATCAAAGCGGCCGCCTTCTGCACAACCGCCTGCGTGCGCCTTCCTACGGCCACCACTCTCTCCTGTCCTACCCAGCCCTTCCACTGACAGGAGAGGCTCGGTACAACAGCTCTCCTCCCTCTTTCTCCCTCTCTCCGCTTCGAATGTCGTCATTGCCAATTCTCCTTTACTGCGACTTGCATTTGAAACCTGAATATAATACTAAAATCTTTGTTTAGCCTTCGTTTCCTCTCATTCTTTCTCTTTCGTTCCCCATCTCACACACTCTTTCGCCTTTCTTCCCTGCTTCTCTCTTCTCATTCTTCCCCACTCTGACTCGTTTCTTCCCTCCTCTCGTCAACATCCCCTCCCTCGCGCACGTCTTCTTTCCCTCCCTCTCACCATCTTCTCTCTCTCTCTTTCTCTCTCTCTCTTTCTCTCTCTCTCTTTCTCGTATTTTTCATATTTTCCCTCTCATTTTACTCGTATTTTTCTCTTTTTGTCTCTTTTTCCCTTTCTTCCGTTTTTCTTATCTTTCTCTCTTTTGCATCCGCTTTCTCTCTCTCTCTCTCTCTCTCTCTCTCTCTCTCTCTCTCCCGTATTCCATTTCTTTCTCTCTCTCTCATTCTTTCTTTTCTTTCTCTGTTTTTTCTTTTTCCCCTTCCTCTGGTTTTTCTTTTCTCTCCTACAGTTTTTATCTCTTCTCACGTTCCCCTTGTCGTTCTTGTTCTTATCTTCGTGTTTCTCAATTTCTGCATATTCATACTGCAGTTTTGTGTCTTCAATCCCACCCAAGTTTCTTCATGCCACTTTTCTCTCCAAAACTCGAATCCTCCCCTTTGTATTTTCTCCGCCGATTTTCTTTGTCCTCTCCATTTGCCCAGCATCACATGCCTCACCATTCGCTGTTTTTCTTTCTCCTCCACATAGGATGATATTTTTCTCTTTTCTTTTCTCGAATACCACTTCGTGAGCATTTTTCATATTCTATCACCCCTCCCAAGCCTCCTTACTCGTGCTTTTTGCCTGCAACAGAGTGGTTCAAAGTTCTCAGCATACCTCCAGAGACCACATTCTGCACAAAAAGGACGACAAATGGAATGTGTTATTTCCGCAAACTCCTTTTAGAGTTGTCTCGACAATAAAACGAAAAAAGATGCATAAATCCATAAATTCTGAGTCACCATCCTAGACAAGTTATCATTTGGAGCACTTTTTCTACACATACGTTAAGTTCGTTCACATGCATTAGCAGATTGTAAAAAACGATTGTTCGTTGTTCCCAAGTGTTAACAGGCTGTAAAAAAGTTTAATACACAAACTTTTCAAACTTATATGATTCCAAAATACTATTAGTTGAAAAACCACAACTGTACGAAACAAAAATATGTGGCAAAAACCCAGAGAGACCAATAAACCAAAGGAAGCATGCTTACATGTTTGAGCCTAAGTGCACAAAAGAAAAACACAAAATATTGAATTGAAATTATAAGAAAAAATATAAGTAGTTAATTATGAGGATGAGTCGCTTACTACTTTATTCATTGACCTCACACGCTCTTTCATTTGATGTGATTATTTATCGACAAAAAATAGTTAAAATTGTGTTTGAAGTGTGAGAGAGATGTACAAGCAGAACACCCAATCCACTCTTTTACAATACCTGAACTATACTCATATTTCCTATATTTACGAATTTATTTTGGCTGAATTATGAATACAGGTAAAAACATGAGTGAACTACAGTATAATGAGAAATGCATTTAAAAACAGAAAACGCAGTACCAAGCATATGAGTATTTTTCGAAGTTGTTCAAAAGAATTAGAGCGAGAAAAGATAATTGCTCAGGAGACGTATTTAAAGAATATTCTAGACGAAAAGGGAAATAACTGGACAGCATTTTACAAGTATGTTCCTAGAAGAAAGGGAAATAAAGAGGATATCCCAGTGGTTCGTGAACATGGAAACGCACTCATCACAGACTATCGGGCAAAAGCCAAGGCATTTATGAAGTATTTCAGTTCGATTTTCAAAATCAATACGAACCATCCAGTAATTCAAAGTTCTTCGGTTACAAATCAGTTTACTATTGAAGTGAACGTTCTACGGAATAAAGTAAAATCTATGAAAAATGGTAAGTCAAGGGGTCCATACGACATTTCTACGGACATAGTTAAACTAGAAGAGGCAATATTACAGTACTTAAATAGAATATTTCACGTGTTTAATCAGAACAATTCAAAAGTACCTGAAGATTTGAAATTAGCTTTTGTAGTACCAATCTTTAAAAGTGGGGACAAAACCGTACTAATTAATTATAGGCCGGTAAGTCTCACGTCAGTGGTCTGCAGTCTTATGGAGCATCTAGTTGCGAGTTACATTAAGCAAGTATGGGAAATCAAAAAATGGCTCTATCATGGCCAACACGAATTTAGGGCTGATAACTCACGCGAAAGTCAGGTAGTAACGCTATTTGAGGATCTAGCAGATGAAATTGACGCGGGCGGGAGAGTAGACGCAGTAGTTATAGATGTTGCCAAAGCGTTCGAAGTTGTTCCACACGATCGACTTGTTCAGAAATTAATGAATTCAGCCATCGATCCCAGGGTGGCGTGAATTAGCGAGTTTCTGCGAGATAGGAAACAGAAAGTCCTAATTGAGCAAGAGTTATCTTCCTGTGCAAGCGTTACGCCAGGGAATGTCATTGGACCTTTTCAACTTCTAGTGTTCGTTAATGTTTTGCCAGCGCAATTAATGTTAAATGTTTGGCTATTTGCTGACGATTGCATAATATATCGCATTATAAATTCGAAAGATAATGAAAGAATTTTGCAACGGGATCTTGATGTGTTATATTACTGGGCGGAAAACAATGCCACGACCGTAAATAGCTCGAAAAGCAAATCCATCACTTTTGGCAGAGGTCATAATTACAGCGTAACAAATTACCGCTTAAGTAATGACATTATTCCGAGAGTTTCTTCGTGCAAGTGCCTAGAAATCCATTTCGATAGTAAATTAAGCTGAAAAAGTCATGTAGATTTTGTTGTAGGGAAAGTGTGGAGATCACTTCATTTTGTATTGCGCATCTTAAAAAAGATTGCAGTATACGCGTAGGAAATTGCTTATTTATCGCTTCTTCGCCGGATTATGTAATATGGAGCAATTTCTTGGGATCCGCAGTGCAGTTATGCAGTGTAAGAAGTTGGAGAGGATTCAGCATAGAACAGCTAAATTTACTTTCAGGGCCAAGAAAATGGCAAGGTGGGATTCACTCAAAAAAGGGCGAATATTGGCAATACTCTGTGCTTTGTATAAAGCTTACAGCGGTCATCCAGCTTGGAAAGAAATTAAACGGCGATTACGTATTCCTACGTACATCAATAGAGGGGGATCACACGCACAAAACAAATATAAGACAGCAGAGAACGGATGTCGGGAAATTCTCCTTCACAAATCGAACGATAAAGGATTGGAATAGATTGCTTGCAATAACCTTTGAACCCTTTCCTCGAAGCGTTCAACAGTTTAGGAAATTAATTTAGTGCATTTTTAAGTTTTTAAGAGCGTTAACTAAGAATATTAAGTTATACAGTGAAGTGAGGTGTCGTGCAGGATTTAGCACAGAAATAATGAAGGAAATGTTTTTAATGTAGTAAAGTGAAGTGAAGGATAGTGTAGTGCGGTCTCAATTGTATAAACACTCAGTGCGGCTTTAGATGATAGACAATTCTTTTCTTCTTCATGTAATTCAATGTTTTAAGAATCAGCAGTTTTTATATTATTATTATTATTATTATTATTATTATTATTATTATTATTATTATTATTATTATTATCATTATCATCATCATCCTACGTTATCTCAGCAATTTTTGCTGGTAGAAATGCTCACCTTCCCCAGAGTTGTTTTGGGGACAGGTTCGGTCACAGAAGAAGAACTTCATCTTACGTCTGGTCTTAAGATAAAAATTTTCTTACGATATGGGCTGTTTGCAACAAAACTGCGCGCTGTCCCATGTTCAGAACGTTTTTGGGTAGTTTAAGTTCTGTTAAGTTTTTAAGGAAGTTTTTACTTACCAGGCCTTCCGCCGATATCACGAGTGGGTATATTTTGGTAGCATTTAATTTCCAAACATGTTTTAGTTCATAAGTTTTCATGTTTCGAATTTTTTCTGTTTCATTCTGTTTGATGTTGTGGGATAATGGTACTGCGATGTCTATTATTACTCCTTCTTTCTTCTTTTTATCTATAAGAATATATGGCCTATTGTAATCGACAGTACGATCAGTTAAAACCGGTCTGTCTCAGTACAAAAGAGTGGAACTTGTCTCCAGCACTGGAGGAGGGATGTACTTATAGAATGGCGGTGTCGATTATTATTATTATTATTATTATTATTATTATTATTATTATTATTATTATTATCACTATTATTTGTTTTCTTTTCACTACAAAAAGGGTCGGAGGACAATCTCAAGACACAATTTGTCAGTACGAAGTCATGGAGCTTCGGTGAAGAAATACTAATGGTTTTGTGTTAGTACAGTTCTCAAAACTTGTAGTCTTTTACATTTTGATGGATTTAAGTGATGTCTTCATATTCTAAGTACGCTTTCTTCCCTAATCGAGACTCAAAGGTTTCCTGACTATATTTGCTGTGCCCAGTAAAGCGGCTTTTTGCATTTTCTGAGGTGTTTTTCTCTTAATCGCAGCCTTTGTCCAGTTTTCAACCAATCCTTGGTTACCACGCCATTTGCTGACACTATCACAGGCACTATGTCTACGCTCCGTAACCTGTACATGTCCCTCAACTCCACAGCGAGAGGTTGGTATTTTCGTTTCTTTTCAGCAATAGTTGACACCAGTTTGTCGTCTGTGGGAACTGCAACATCGATTATCATTGCTCTTCTTGTTGTTTTATCAAATAAGACAATATCTGGTCTGTTAGTTTCAACCACCCTGTCTGTTATAATTGTGCTGTCCCACAATATTCGTGCCAAATGATTACTGATAATTTGCTGAGGCTTATATTTGTAATAGGGTTGCTTCTGTTCTACAAGTTGATAATTCTTTGCCAGTGCCTGGTGAATTACTTTGGCTATATTATTACGTCACTGTAAATATTCAGTTTGCGCCAAAGATGGACATCCGTTACTTATAAGCTGGATTGTTGATTTTACACAATCGGCACCTGCTATCGATCTGTTGGCCCAAGACATGCTTTTGATAAGCTCTTGTTTTCACTACTTGGTATTGTATGGAGAAGAGGAATCCCTCTGTTTCACCAAAAAGCCCCGCTGTTCGTAGCCATTCCGTGGACCATTTCAGATCAATATCATCAGCAGTCAGCGTTGTTATAAACCGGCCGTGTAGCTCTTTCGTCTTCCAGACATCAATTCGGTCCTGAGCTGTTCAACAGGAAAAGCTTCTACTTTCTTGGGCTAAACTTAATGGGCTGATGTTTTCATCCTGAAAACAAATTGCCTTGTGAAGTGGAGTGTCACGTGAAAGGAAAAAATTACGGAGTTTCTCCTCCTTCTGACGACACAGTACTTCTAAATTTACCTGCTTTATTTCGAGATAGGTATAACCTTTGTATCGAACTATGCGGATGGTGAAGTCGATGTTTAGTTAGCGTCGTTCTCAGCTTTCTGTCGAAAGTTTGCAAAGAGGTGTCGGTCCATTTTATCACTCCGAAGGTATATGTTGCAACAGGAATAGCCCATGTGTTAATTGCAGTAATTTTGCTTCTCGAGTTGATATGCGTCTCACATATATTATTTACTCCGGAGATTATCTGGAGATCCTTCTTTTGAATCGTATTTCTGGCATTTGTGTCAGAAATTTCCAATAGCTGCAACATTCCTAGATATTTGTATGTGTCTTCATTGCCAAGGCTTTGAATAACGAAGTGACTTTATTATTATTATTATTATTATTATTATTATTATTATTATTATTATTATTATATCATTGTTATTACCATTATTATATTATTTGCATGACATTTATCTCATTTTTGTAAGTAAATGCCACCGGGTTACACCCAATTGCAATTTAAATAAATTTATCTTTATATTTTTATTTATTTAAAACCTAGGAATTTTCGTTTCTGAGTGATATAAAATACAATTGCATCGGCAAACGAACTAACGATTGGATTTTATTATTTTGCTTACAAAGTAAGAACAAGAGATCCACGAATTCTCCTCCTCCCGCAACTAGAAAAAAGAGAGCTGGACATAATGTGCACTTATAGAAGCTGGGTGATTTCAAAGTTACTAACATTATACTTGTTTTATATTTCGAGAAATGAATTATATAAAAGAAGCACAGAAGACAATCAGCACTTGCAAACGCACTTAAACCGCAAAGGAGCGAAACAAATAAACTGAAAAGAGAGCATATATTTCAATTTAACATTATATTGTTTTAATTTTAGCTTATGACTAACCTAATGAACCTTCCGGCACTTACGCATTTAATTAATCTCTCACTAACAGCGGGAACCTTTCCTCAAGCGTGGAAGCTTGCACATGTTCGACCCTTGCCAAAATCTGAACTGACTTCGGTGTCTTGCAGTTATCGTCCAATTAGTATATTACCGACAGTGTCAAAAGTTCTTGAAAAAATTGTTCGAAAACAGATTGTAAAACACTTAACTGATTCAGATCTGCTCAATAACTTTCAATCTGGCTTTAGAGGAGGTAGAAGCACCCAAACAGCTTTACTGAAAGTAACTGAAGATATAAGGAAAGCGCTACATGATGGCTTCGCAACTGTATTAACACTTTTAGATTTTAGTAAAGCTTTCGACTCTGTAGATTACGATATACTAATTGCTAAATACAAAAATCTAAATTTCTCTGATTCCACTATCTCTTGGATTGAAAACTATCTCTACAATAGGCAACAAATTATAGTAGTTGACGATCACCATTCCCATCCAAAAGTTCTCCACCGCGGAGTACCTCAGGGATCCGTGATAGGGCCGCTGTTCTTCTTAATTTATGTGAATGACTTATCACGCGGACTTAGAGAATGTAGTCATCATATGTACGCGGATGATCTGCAAATTTACATCTCCGGGAAACCGTCACAGGTAGCAATGCTAATAAATAAATTAAATAATGAGCTCTCATCTGTAGTAAAATGGTCAATGAAAAACGGATTCAATTTAAATCCTACAAAATCACAAACCATCATAATTGGCTCTTCCCAAATGCATAAGAAACTTGAATGTTTATCTATTCCTGGTGTGCTTATAGGCAATGTTTTAGTTCCTCGTTATTCACAAGTGAAAAACTTGGGCTTAATTTTTGATGATCATCTAAGCTGAGAATACCAGATCCGAAATGTCAGTCGCAAGGTTTATGCATCTTTGCAATCCCTTAGATGTATCGACAAATGTCTCCCTACAAATACGAAGGAAATGTTAGTAAAAACTCTGTTGTGTCCTCATTTCGACTACAGTGATATTGTGTATAACAATTTAAACGATTCACTTGCTCAAACTCTGTAAAGAGCTCAAAATGCCTGTATTCGTTTCATTTATAATATAAAAAATACGATCATATCTCCAGAGTTTATAAAGTGAACAAAATACTAACTCTAAAGGATAGGCGATTGTATCACAGCCTTTGTCTTTTATTTAAGGTGCTAAAAATGGATTCCCCGTCATATTTAACAAATTATTTCGTATATCATAAATCTTCTAGATTTCAGAAATCTCAGTTACTCTGTATTCCAAAAAGTAAAACAAACTTCTACAATAAATCATTCGCAATTACGGTAGCCCAAGAGTGGAATAAATTGCCTTTCAACATTAAAAACTGCTCTTCATTAACATCTTTTAAAAAACACCTGAATGACTTCCTTACAAAATAGAATATATCATTATACAATTTACATCACTGTAGATATTCGGGTGTCAAATCCCATGTTAGTTTTACCTCCTTTCAGGAAGGTTAAAAAGTGACTAATATGTTTAGAAATAACCGTAATGTACTTGTTGAAAATGTATTTTTTTGCGATTTGTTTGATGCTGCCGGAAATGTATTTTCATCCATAGGAGCAGAGGTGAATTATAAGCAAGAAGACGATCCCGTGCAGCATGGCCAGCAGCTGAGGAAAACATCCCCAAAACCTGTCATTTCATTTTAGCTTAGTTAGTATTGTATTAGGACGCAGCCTGCCAGGTGGATTTTCCCCGACAAGCGGGTTTTCCCCCAGGGTCGAGCGGCGAGTGAGGTGGTGTGCTTCTGTATTAAAAGATTACAGTCGCTCGGGGTGAATATCAGGCTGCCGCGTAGCGCGTAAACGTTTGGAGCAGTGCTATTCAACTCAAATTGTTTTTAACTTCCGTCTATGAATTTATAATTCGTCAAACAAAATTTGCCACATTTCTGTGTCTATTTTAATATTTCATTTATCTTTTTAAAAGCTGCATTTAAATTATACTTGGTTTCTACTTACTACTTACAACTTAAATATATTTTTACATTTGTATATAATATTACATGTTTGGTCTTTGTATGCATCTGACATGTGGTTAGGCGGAAGAGCGGGCCTGATGGCCCGAGCCTCGCCATATCAATGAAGGCATTATTATTATTATTATTATTATTATTATTATTATTATTATTATTATTATTATTATTATTATTATTATTATTATTATTATTATTATTATAATGAAAATTTTCAAATCGAAAATAATGATCTACCTATTTTAATTTTTTACAATTTAGGAAAGAATGTCTAATACACGTAAACAAGAAGAATTCATTATATTTTTTCAATATATTTTTTAAAATACATGGGGGAAAGTGCAGCAAAAGACGAATGTAATTGAAATTGCAAATGATGTTCAAAGAAAAACAAAAGTATAATTTCCAAATTTTTACACTTACAACTAAACTTTTCGTTCTTTAATTATCTATTTAACTAACATATCAATTCTGATTTTCCAATGGGACAACTTCTTTAATTATGCTTAAGAATTTCTTTAGGAACTAGATTATTTTTACTCAGTACAACGTCATGACAATTTGTTCGAAAAAGTTTGAATATATATAATGTTTTCCAATTAATGCGTCGAGCAATTTGACTTTTGATCAGCTGGGTCGCGGTTATTCAATCGGGAGCTTCATTTCAACATAATTTTTGATTTTGAAGCTCCCGACTGTATACTTGCGCCTCAGTTGAGTGAAAGTCAATTTGCCATACGTTTTAATCTGTATATATAGAGTTTCAGATTCTGCACAGATCAAGAAGCCTGTATTTATATTATCGGTAGTGTTGCTGTTTTTCTATGTTGCCTAGAAGCACCAGACATAATTTGAAATGCGTAAATTAAAAAAAAATATAGTACAGTTATTTCTAAAATTTCACTACGAGTTTCCCAAGAAATCACCCAGCTACAGTTTTAGAAAAAAACAAGTAGTCATCTCAGCATTTCCCCGTGGATATAGGAACAAGAGGAAAAACTGATAAAGGTAATTCATAAATCGAGAAGCTAAAGAACGAAAAGAAGCAGTAGAATTTCTCTGCAATTGTACTCATAATTTCGTGGTAGAAGAGTTCGCTAAAAAGTCAAAATAATGAATTAATTAGACTGATTCTGATAAATAGTGAATAATGATAATTCCAATCATTAAACATCATCTATTACTTCACCTCTAATTCTTTGCTCCAAAACTCTGGTTCTTCAATCCTATTTCTTCATTCTATTCATTCCAACTTGATAGTTTTAACCGTCGTGTTTCATCCCTCTTATTGATAATTTACTCGGCCGCATCCGGTGAATTCCCTCCCGCGTTATCCTCCATAGCATCAGTACCTTCCATCCCTCTCAAGAGACGCCCCTTTCCTTCTCACGATATCGGCTGAGGGACTACAGGGCATCAGATGATTTCACTGCACTGCCTCTCACCAAGACATATTAGGGTTCGTGTCCCAATGGTGCCAGGATTTTCGACGCTAGCTAGATAGCTATGTCGAATTCAGTCGCTGTATGGAGGTAATTCGAGCGGCTGGTTGCTCTGGAAATTTTCCGTGGTTTCTCCGATCAACGCTAGGCAATACCGGAGCAGAGTCATAAATAATTGGGCACGGACCCCGCGAGATCTTTTCTTCCTCTTCCTTGTGATATCCTCACCTCTTACTTACACACTTGCACTTCAATACACCGCATTACCCTCATTTCGGGAGAGCAGTCGGGTTATAAGAACTTTTCCTGACCTGGGCTGAGCCCCGCAAGCGGAAATACTTAGAAAGGGAACCCTGCAAGCCACCGTATAGGTTTGCATCACCATCAAGTGGGGGAGGAGCATTACCACCTTCCTGGATATAACACGACCCACACCTTCGACCTGGCCCACCCCACATGGCGTAAGTAGTTGACACAACCGAAAACACAAAATAATGAATTATTGAATCGACCAACCACTCTCGCCTACCTCGCGACGAGCAACCTCCGCACCACGCCCACTTCTCCCGAAGCACCTTCCACTACGGATTCGCTGTCTCATCAAATTGCTCGGGGCCACCACTTCATTCAAGCTCCGTTTTTACTTTCTGTGTGTGGCCGACCGGCTGTAAAATGTTGAAAAAGGTTTGAGTTTGGTTGGAATATAGACATGCAGATCCACGGTCTTTTGAATAATGAACTGATGTCTCCAAACTGCACTAAAATACCTACCAACCTCAGTGGAGCCAAGTCGTAGAGGAGAATCCACGCACGCGGAGCCTCAAGGTGCAGACTCTAGTCCAGCGTAGGCAGGATGTAATACGGGTTACTTCTCACACCACCAGGTTACCCACCAGGTATCCCCTCATCAGAGCGGGACAAAACATATTTTATTTTCTAATATTCTCTCTTTCTTCCAGTTTAAAAGGGTGAGCGTCCTCCTTATTTGCTTGTGAGATCTATACACAGGTCTCGGTCAAGTCCTCGAGGTTTCAGTATCGCTAATTTTTGGCCATTCTAAGCAGTGTCGGTGAATGGTACTCTGAAGGCAGCTTTATGGTCTCAAGGTCTAAAACTTTTTTTGACCTAAAATTTTTTATAGTCGGGTCTGCCGAAAAAGTGAATAAAACTTGTTCATATTTATAGGGAAGTACTTCCTTCAACGCGTTGTGCAGTCAGAACCCATGTTTTGTGGGTCCTTAATAATGAAAAATCGATTGTCAGTCCGTATGTCTGTCTCATCATCCCTCAATTTTCTTCATAGTTGATATTCCTCGATCGATTTAAATGAACTTGAGGCTCAATGAAATTCGAATATTTGGATTTCGAGGGTATTTTTCCCGAAACCTCATCAACAATTCCAAAATTTTATCAAAAATTGCTCCAAATTTACTTTCTCGCGACTGCTTATACAATATACAGTATTGTAATGCAGCGGGAAATTTTCTTATTGCTGGGTCCTTGTACCAAAAATGTTGATAAACCTTGTTCTTATGTACAGTACTATACATAGTAAATTATTATCTCTAACACATTGTGTAATCAGAATCCATATTTTGTGGGTTCTTGATACCGAAAAATTGATTGACGGCAAAACTGTGCCTTTCTGCCAGTCTCCCTGTCTGTCTGTCCGTCCGGTCGGCCGTCCGTAGTCAGCTCTAGCGCATAAATCGTTCAGCCGATTTTCCCCAAAATTGTTATTTCTCAATCGATCTGGGAAATCCCAATTTCCCAATATCCCGGAGCCTTTAATTGGAATCTAAATTTTAATTTTGAGGGTATTTTACATATAGCCCCTGGGACATTTTCAAAATTCAAAAATAGCACTATTTTTTTAAATACATTTTATTAGATAGCGTAAATCACGCTCAATAGAATGGAGCAAATCTTATGTGAATTGAAATCCTATATTTTTCGAAAATTACTTAAGTTCCAATTTTCTCGGCGCCTTCCTTCAACTACAATATTAAAAGATTTTATTAAGGTTTTTCCTTAATAAAATTTGTTCTACAAAAAACAGATCTTGAAATAAGATCATGTACAATTTTTCAAATATGAAATAATTTTTTGTGAAAAATAGGCAATTTTAATTTTTTTAAACAATTATTATTTTTTCAAAAGCTGTGGCAAAAATGTCTTCAAACTTTCTCTTTGTATATATTTAAGAACGGTAAAAATGACGTTAATCTCATTTCAAGCAAACTCCCTGCATTATCAAAATTACAAAAAGTTAACATTTAAAAACTATAAAGTTGCAGATAAAGATTACGGAACGTTAGGCAAAATCTGTTCCCAACAATCAGTTCTTTGAAAAAGGTCATATAATTTCTTTTTTGAAAACAAGGAGTTTTCGTGTAATTTCTACTTGAAATTTATACCATTTACAAAAAAACATTTTTCCAAAAACGCTTCAAATTCTTTCTTTAATTTTTCCACGGATAAAACAAGGGACGGTTAAAAGAATTACGCAGATCTCATTTTCGTTAAACTCTGAATTTTTTAAAATTTGTAAATTTAGCAATATACGAGAAAGTATGTGCTGCTGTAGCACCACTAGCTTCGGTTGTTTCAGTTTGTTTTACCTTTGAGAAGTAACACGAGATATTTTACAAAGTACATCGTAAAAAACTGTAGCAAATAGAAGCTACATATCATTAGCGAACTAGTTTGTTTTTTTCGAAGCATCTGAACTATTAAAAAACATTTCCGGATTCGCGCGCGTTCAATTGTACGAGCATGCAAAATTTTGGGATGTTTTCATCACACAGCATGCCTTACGAGTTTGTACACGTAAATCAGTTACCGCTTAGGAAGTGGAATGTATATAACGTTTAGGATGTTTCATAGATTCGTGGCTTTTGCCACTCCTTCACACTAGAAAAAGTGTATGAATAGGAGAATGAATTTTATCCCGAGAGAATTTTGTTTTTAAATTATTCGTGTAGAACTAGTGGCAATGTATGCGAGAAACAAAACACAATAAGTTAAACAAAGTTTATCTTATTTTTGTTCTTAATCTCACGCTCCTGACTGTTGGAGATGTCCAGGGTAGTATCAAATTTGCACATAACATAGTGAAAGAACATGAATAATGCCATTGTCATATTATGTAATATGCGGTAGTTTATGTTGATGTGCGTTTTTATATCGGGATGAAAATGAAAATTCAGTTTTTCATTTATAATAGTTATCATTTCATTTTAACTATCTTCAAATGTTTGTCTTCAATTCATGAGCAGTGAAATGTGAGAAAGAGAGACCGAGGGTGTTGAAGAGACAAGAGATTGAAGAGAGAGGGCTATTAAGAAAGAGGGAAAGGGAAAGTGTTAGAGAAGGATAGAGGACGAGGGAGAGGAAGAGAAAGGAAGAAAGATCGAGGGAGAGAAATAGAGAGGGGAGATTGAGGGAGAGAGAAAAAGAGGGAGACCAACCAATAACGTCGGCCATGGATGACGTACAATTTCAGCTTCACATCATCAGCAATTCAGTAGAGATCGTTATGAAACCCAGTACGTGCTGTTTGTGTTTTTCAAAACAATATTTTGTTTCCAACCGTGCGCGCAATTTTGACGATTCTGACTTCCCACTAGGTCATGTAACAACGAACCACACAAGTTTTTACCAATCACGTTGTTTCAAGAAAATTTTGTCCTGTAAAACATTTTCATTCTCTGAACAAAAAGTAATGTAATTATTTCAACAGTTTCCTTTTAATTGAGATGTTTGTAATGCAAAGAAAAACATTAAGCAATAACTTCACAGAAAGGAGAGGAACGTAGCGTAATGGCAAGCGCAAACACTGCTTAATTAAGCGTATTAATTATTAATTAATTAATTAAATTTGACACATCTGAGCTTTACCCAATTGTGAGCTACAATTCCCTTAAAAGACGCTACAATTTATTTATAATTTTAAAAATCTAAATTCTTAAAACTCACACCAATATTTTTTTTAAAGGATGTTAATTTTTACGTTGCAATAAGAAGTGACATGCTGTTAAATTATATATATATATATATATATATATATATATATATATATATATATATATATATATATAACCGAACTCTATCAAAGTTGGGAAAGAAGCCACTTCAAAAACCGATTTTTGACAATCTCTTCGATGTATCAAACTGCACTATTATGAATAGAGGAATTTCTATAATATTTCTTAACCTATTTGAAGAATTATTAACAGAATACAGGAAACTCTGTAATATCAAATTAGATAAATGTTTTGGTTAAGTTTAAACAAATAAAATTTCTAAATAAGTAATTCGTTGAATTAGTAATTGGTCTGCGAGAGTACACCAACAGGGTAGAGTTATAGACTCCAGATGTATTTCCGACATTAAGAACCAAAAACCCAAAATGTAGGCTCACGGTACTAACCTGGATAATTCTGTTAATCCTGAATTTATAAATTTGAACAGCCAAATATCAACAGACGAACAAATCATTTTCCGAATCTTCACTTTCGTTAACGTGCATCAATTCAATCATTACTTTGTATATAATTCATAAAAAATATATCTTAAAATTCTAGTGTTCATCAATGGGTAAAGGAACTATTATCCTCCTAGTCTTTCGTACGTTTTTAGATTCATGTCGCGAGTTTCGATTTCAGCCATTAAGTTCTATCTACGAGTCTCAATACAGCGTAATGCACTTTCCATTTGGTTTCTCAAAAGGAAGTGACTCAAATAAGTGTTTCACCTCCTTTGATCTTCGCAAGAAGTCGCAAGAAAGAGAAGTGGCTTTTGTGCCGCTGGAGACATATCCCAAGTTTCCGAGAACCGATTCCGCTCTCCGCTGATCTTAACGGAAAATCCTTTCTCTCAGCCGGCGAAGTCAATCTGATCAGCCACAACGGAACTCTGATAACTCACAATCCACGTGAGACAAAGGATGAGACGAAGACATATTCCATACCCCTAAACGTCCACCTACAACGACAAGGGAAACGTGGAGCGGCTACCAACCTGTCTTCCCTTCTCTGAGGATGTAACAATGGCTGAAAGACAACCGAAAGTATTAAAAGCAAACATCTTAAAGGCTTAAAAATCCGTAAAAAGTATCTAGAGATGGATATTTTACACAAATATTTCAAATAAAAAATAGATTTAAGGTGTAAATCTACCAAGTTACAGATTTAGTTTGTTAGAATCACCATTAATAGAATTCTTCTATCATGTTTCTACACACATGTATATATTACTACTGTTAAAGAAGTCGGAACATCAAAATGATAATCCTGATTGCACATATCTAAAGTAAACTTCTTTATATTCTGTTCAAAAAACATTACGATCCAAACGATGAACAAACCTTTTTATATAGCTATGCATATGGAAATCAGAATGAAGTGTAGATACCAACTGGTTCTTTATTTACAAAATACATTCTTTCTGTGGCATTATAAACATTACAGTAATTATGGTTATCGATTTGTTGTTCCATCACTTTAAATTTGACTTATGTTTTCGAATTAAACAAATTAAAAATCATAAATGTGTTAAAAAATCTGTGTATTTGGTAGATGTAAAATCGGTTAATCATGTGTAATTTGCAATGCTTTTCAAAGGTTTCTTCGAACTTCTTTCCATCCTTCTCTCTCATTCTCTCATTTTCCCGGTGCTTTTTGTTACTAAATAAGTATATCTGTTATAATCTTGTCATCAAATTCAAGTGTCCATGAGACCATGGATGCAGAGGATTATATTAACATTTACACGAATTAAAATGAATATGTGGAGTGGATAATATAAAGAAAGATACTAAATCCAGTTTATTTTCTATCATTTTAGTAGTACTGATTTTTATCCACAATACGTATCACCTGTTAACATTTATGTAAAAGCAATTTCGCAATTACATTAAGATAGTGATTTCAAAATAACTGTAATTGATATACTTTCAAATGATGAAGTATAAGTGTAGAGTAAAAATTAAAAGCATTATTAATATTATTATTGGTAGTATAAGTATTTGAATTAGTATTATTAACAAACTTTTTCAATCCACCTTGTCACAGTTGCAATCCTTGAAACAGCTGAAACATAATTTAAATTAAATACATCTAATTTGTAGCTATTAATTTTCAACAGTGGCTTGCATTTACAACATAGGAAACATAATTTCCAAGGCAACAACTGTGACACGATGGATAAAAATATGTCTAATAATTAAGCGTTCTACATAACAAATTCTCTTGAAGACGTCATTGTAACACAGCTTATGTGCTACCGCACGCTATGAGTAAATAAGAGTCCTGAGTTCTACTCTTAGCCGGGGCAATCAATTCTTTAACAAGCCCTAACATCATTAAAAATATTATTAACATCAAGAGTAAACAATGGAAAGGTTAGACGTAAAGACACACGATACCCTACTGCCTGTGACACCCAGCCACGGCACACATCTTGGGCTTTAAGCAGCACCCAGACGAAGGGAAGAGCTCCTGCGCGATTGGCTGTGTTCGCCTGACGCCGATCGGCGCCGCGAGTGTCGCGCGTGTGCCGCTTTAAAGCAGCAGCGCGCACCTCACGACCGCCACAGCCACCGCAACCACCAACGCCACCGCCAAAAACGCCCTCTCGTCTGCCACCAATGGCATTGGAAGCCGCCAACGCCACCGCCTCCTTCCCACCGACTGACTTTAACATTGCCACTGTCTCGTTGGTTGGTTGGGTATTAGGGATTCGGGGCGCGTCAAATAATGTCATTAGTCCCGTTAGTGTAGTGCATGTTTTTTTGCATCGAGATGTGGCGGTGATCTTCCCCCGTTTGATGGCGGGATCGGTGTCGATCTATCGTCGGCTAGCGATGTTTCCACTAACCGCGAATGTAGCCGGGCACCGCTGCAACCGGGTCTAGCTCTAAGCTCCCGACCGGTCTTCCGGCATGTGTGGTAGTGTAGTGCATGTTAGTGTGTAAGTGTATGTAAGGGATGAGGATTCGTAAGCACGTCTGGACGGTCAGTAGGCACCTTAAAATATTGCGGAGAATAGTCCTTCTCTGGTCATTCGTAAGTTAAGCTTCTCTCAAAATTGTGTGAAAATGGAGAGTGTTAATGATCCAGAAGTTAGTGGTTTGTATTATTGTCTCATAGAACAATTATTAAGGACGGAATTTAATAGTATTGGGATTTCAGAAAAGCTCAAAGTAAAAGGCAACGGTAGAAGTAGCTTCCATAAAGTGCGGTATACTTGAAATAATGTTCAGGATTCGCCACTGCACTCCATATCATCGGCGCACTCGCCACTCCAACTCTCATTGCCTCAACTTCGCTAACGTCGCTTTCGACAACGCGATTTGTGCACCTACTGCTCCTGGTCACATGCCAAAAGCCGCCGCCACCATTGCCACCCTTCACCATCACTCTTGTTTTCGCCGCTACTGCCAACATTACAGTCAATACGATGTAGCCGTAGCTAGTACCAACTCTACTGCCATCCCAAACCAGTGTCGTAACTTTACAGTCCCGAACATCTTCCATCCTCAACATGTAACCAGTGTTGCCAGCATTAATGCCACCGCCAGTCACCACAACGTCTGTGTAGCTCCCTACTACAATTGCACAATCACTACCACTTTCTTTGCCCCTACCACCACCAACCTGTCTCTCTCCCCAAACCGCCTATGACGCTAGTTCCTCCTCCACCTCCACCCTCGTGTCTACTTCTACCGGTTGCCGGCAGCCGCTGTGATGATTCCCATCTTTCGATTTCCACGAGTGACCTCCCCCGCCCCCCTCTGCATTTCGCAAAGAGGGAGGCGGCGATGAAAGCAGCGGAGGCGGAGGCTGCCGAGGAGGCGAATGGAACGGAGGTAGTACGGCCGGCAGAAACACCGGAGGCGGAGGAGACAGTAGAGGCAGTGGAGTTGACAGGCACGTGGAGATTTTGGAGGCGGTCGCTGGCCGGCTTCGGTGGGGGAGGAAGTGGAGACAGAAGTGGTAGAGATGATGTTGTCTGAAACCGGGAACGGGGTTGGAGGAAAAGAGGGGACGATAGTGGAGGAAAGGAAGACATGGAGAAGGGGAGATGGAGACGGAGGAGGAGGGGAAGAAGGAGGAGAAGACAAAGAATCAGGAATAGAAGAAGGGAAAGGAGGGTGTTGAAGAGGAAAGACCATAAGAAGAAAGAGGAGGAGGAGGAACACAAGTAGAAAGAGAAATGAAAGAAAGGGGAAGAAAAGAGAGAAATAAGAGAAGGAGAAGAAAGGTGAGGAAGAAAAGCAAAAAAACGAGAAAGAGGAGGAGGAAATGATTGTAGAAAAGGAGGAGGAGGCAATAATAAAGAAGTAAGACGAAGAAAAGGAAGAGGAAGAGAAAGAGGAGGAAGGGAAGGGAAATGCATATGCAGCGGAGAAGAGGATGTGGCTTATGGAGAAACGCGATGCGGTCGACGCGACGCCGTGGGGCGGGCGGAGTGGCGGACAGGCGTGCGAGTGCATGTGGGCGTGCGTGCGTACGTACGTACGTGCGGGCGGGCGGGCGGGCGGTCATGCGGGCGGTGCGGAGGGAGGGAAGGAGGGAGAGAGGGAGGGTGGATGGGCGGGCGGGGTTGCGAGCGAGGAGGCGGGCGGGCGTGTGAGCGGGGTGGCGGGCGGGCGGGCGGGCGGGCGGGCGGGCGGGCGGGCGGGCGGGCGGGCGGGCGGGCGGGCGGGCGGGCGGGCGGGCGGGCGGGCGGGCGCGTACCTTGGATTGCGCCCTCCGGCGGCGCCCCGACGACGACACCGCGCAAATTACACCCGCGCGCCGGCGCTAATCGAGGAGCGATCCTCCCAGCGGCGCCCAACTTCCCAACTCCTCATGTGGGCCCCGCGCGTTCGCAGGGAAGCCACAAAGGGCCACGAGTGCAGCTCGCGATTATGGATTCAATATTACATCTCCTATGAAATTAAATTATTATCTATGTCTTTAAAACTCTAAGGGCTTTGTCGAGAAAGAAATTTTAATATTCTATTAAATTTCCTAGAATAAACGCTTATTTACGCCATTTGTTTATCTCGTTTTTTCAAGACCAATTATAATAGCTGTATATTTAGCAAAGCGATGATTAGCAAAAGTATATAAACGCAACGTGCAACAATCCTCGATATGTCCCATTCCAAACTAGTGGTGACAGACTGAAGATAAAATTGGGGCGGTGTTCGATAATAAGATAAAAGCATAAATTTGAAGCATATATTACAACTAGTTTTTTTCAAAAAGTGTACATGACATTTTTTAAAGAGTTAATTTTTTTAGAACAGAGGGACGTTTTGCGGTCAATCAATTTTTCGGTATAGAGGACTCACAAAACATGTATTCTGACTACGGCACGTGTTAGACGAAGTAATTTACTAAATATATGAAGGAGATTTCTCCATTTTCTCTTTACCATGGCCCGACAATTAGTTTTTATATCGAAAATTCTTCGTTTTTCAACGCACTATTACAATATTTTCTCTTATTACAAAGTAAGGGTCAGAAAACGAAAATGCAGAGATTATAATTATTTGTTATGCATTATGTATTTGAAAGAAGACGGGTAGCAAGATATTCGTGAAGAGTTTACGACAACATAAACGACTAGAATTTGGTGGATGTAAAACATTGTAGTTGAATTTTCAGAAACATCTGGGGTAAATAGTTCATAGCGAGTAGTCATTGGATTTTTAAAGGATTAGTAAACCTCCCTCTTTCATCAGGTTTGTGGAATAAATATGGCATGAATGTGTAATCGAATGTGTTCAGCTTGTAATAACAATAATAATATTACACGTAATAGTATCGAGACCTTCTCACAGTAATATCAACCCTTAAAATACTACTAAGAATCCTAAATTTCAATTAGTTCATGCAAGGTTTTCATTTTAGAAGAACTAATCGAAATTGAGGAGGAGGAAGAGAAGAAAGAGGGGAAAGGGGGAGAGCGAAAGGTGGAACAGTGCTATAGTCAGAAGCGATAACGCAACGGAAAGAATCAGGAAGTAATGGAATGCACTAATCTATGATATTAAAATAAAATTGTTTGTAATGGAATGTGACAAAAAATATTTTAAATATTACAAAAATGCTTTTGAGTATACTAAGTGTTACCAGGCCAACCTGGGCATTATTAAAATCAAAATATGACACAAGTAAACCGAGGAAAGAGGGAACGTAGTTCGCAGAAAAAGAAATTGCAATCAGAATTAATTGAAGAATATTTCTGTAGATGTTGTTGATACTTCCACTCTATATGACTATTACCTCTTGTGAATAGTTGTTCATTTTACATTTAATTGTCTAATGTGAAGGATTTCTATTTGAAAATAATATGTGCCAGTTTTTCTTCCCGTTTACGATACCAGAAAGGTAAGTTATACGTGGACATACATTGGATCTAGTCGTGAATTATTACGTGATCAATAAGAATGAAATTACGGTAATGTATCTTGGTTTAGTTGGAATAAATTTAGCATGCTTTCCGATGATGATGTTGCAGGTTGATTTGTAGGTTGCACGTGCGAAAGTAAAACATTATGAAAGTTATGTATTGATGCTATGATGTATAACAGTAACAGATTGGATATTTGTTTAAGAAATTGTGTTTCCTTATATCGGTGTGACATGCAAAACTTCACAAAAGCATAAACAAAAGTGAAAGGATTTTATTTTTATTTTAGTACCGATGTCTTAATTATTTGAGTGAGAAAGTGAATAAAGTAGATCGGGGCAAAGGCAAGACAAGGCAGAACAAGACGAGGCAAGGCGGTGCAAGGCGGTATAAAGCGGTATAAGGGCGGTTTAAGCCGGTATAAGATGGCGAAAGGTGGGCGCAAGGCGGGCTGCACTACAAAAGATGGCAATAGGAGGAATGGACCGGGAATAGGCAAAATTCCTTTTCCTGGTTATTATGTAATAGTGATAAATTAACACCGGGGTAATGCGGGACACATCAGTTTGATTAGTAGGTTAAAATACGTCTTCAATAAAAATTGTAAATTTGATTATACATTGCTTTTTACTTAAACGTATGAAGAAAGTGTACTTAATAGTGTTAATGTTAAATACCTTTATTCAAAACCTGAGCAACTTTGCCTACTTTTACAATGTAATAGATGATTTTTGTCGCTGTCAGTAATTGTAAATGTACGCACTTTAATTTTCAAGGATTGTGCACTACACAATTATTTAGGTAAATTCGTATGTTGTGTACCAACACAAAATTTCTGAATTGTGATTTTTGAAGTTGGAAATCCCTCAAATGAGTTTCTTCGGTCATTTACGTCCAATAATCAATTTGTAATGGCTTGATCATTTTAATGGCCAGCATGCAGCTCGAAGAGGAGATTTCTCATTTAGTGTACTATTAACGCGACGAAGAGAGAGGAAAAATCGAAGCTCAAATAAACGAGATCTAACACGTCAGGTTGGTAATGAGCATTGAAGGTGGGCCTAACGGGGAAACGAGCTCAAAGCGGGTCACAGTTCCGTGACATTTGCACACGGTCCCAATGATGACCACCCCGTACGGGAATCGTGTGCGAGTTCGTAATGATGGAACAGAGCAGCAAATTTACACGATGTATGAGTTACTTAGCGAACACGATGGGTTGGTCAATAACTCCTCCATGTAGCTTCCTAAAGCGTAAGTGTGAAAAAGTGTGATATTGAAAGAACGGGTAGAAAACAAAATAATATCCAGCCCCATATTTAGTGTAGATAGTCAAATATAATATATCTGAAAAGCAAATATTGATTATTTTTTGTTCTCAAGACGTGAATTTGCGAGCCTTAAGCATATTTAATTTCATCTCATGAATATTTTGTATGTTACAGACATACAAAATACATAAGTTCATTCATTAAGACATACAATGTTCATAAGTACTTGCCGTGTTCGTTTTCCAAATCTAATTAGATTATTCATTTCAGAGTTTTGACAAAAGTGCTGACTTAAAACTTGAAAATACGTTTAATAGAGTACATATTTACTTAACTTAACATCCAAATTTATTGGCAAGCATCTTTTAGAACTCGTTATGTCTTTTCATGGTAGACGTTTTTTCAATCGGTACGTAATTAATTAAAATTTGAAAGCATTTTCCAAGAACTTTTCGAGAGAGAAAACAAATTACTTTTAATCAATATATGAAATATTCAAAAAATGCACACTCTTGACATTTCCACAAATAACAAAAATAAATTCCATCATAGTCCTAGATGAAGTAAGTTGATTAGAAGATTTTATTATCAATCGTTAACTGTACATTATATTGAATATTTTGAATAATTAACTTGATTCTTGGAATTAAACACGTTTATTCAGCAATTTTAGTAAGCTTACATTTGTACACAAGGTACTCTTAACATTTTACAAAATGAACCATACATGGATACCACCACCATTGTGCTAAAACGTAGTTGAAGTGTTTACAATATAAAACTGAGAAAACAAATTATGAAATAAACAAGAAAATGAAACATACAGAGAATACATCAACAATTACACTATTTCATTTCAATCAATACTTCAAAGTTACTCAAGTCGAATTATTCTTTTAATAGTTTACACTATATATCTATATCTAGTAGATAATTAGATAGAAATATTGCTTTAGTTTTTGAAAGCGTTGTCGATAAACTATTTCAATAAGCTTGACAATAACATTTATTTTATGATTAAATATTGCTTTTAAATAAAACATTGCACACTCCTCTAAGCAAAGCACTGTATTCTATTGCACTATATGCTATTGCACTTCCTCTATGATTAAATTATAATAAAACAGACATAACCAATCAGTCTAAAAACTGTGTCGGTGAAGCGATGAATACATTTTTGTAGGCGAAAGCTTTCTAAGTTCAAGCCAATAGAGCCTATGGCGTCCAGAAAATGTCGATGATTATTTCACTGTATACCAACCGTCACTTTTTACTTACAAACGAGAAAAAATTGAATGCAAAACTTTTGAGACGTTTTTAAGAAAAACAATTGTTTAAAAATTGCTTATATATCACGCAAAAACTACTCTTATTTTCGAAGAATTGTGACCTTATTTCAAGGTGTGTATTTGCATAACAGATTGGATTAAAGAAAAATATTCATTTTCATTTTCGCGGTGCTAGGAAGGCGTCGAAAATATTCTGAACTTTTCAATTTTTGTGAAATTAAGAATTTCAACAAAAATACTATGCGTGCTATTTTTTCCAGTTCTTTACACTATCCGGGGGCAAAATTTAATAAAAAATATAGAGCCAGTTTTAAGAAAATTTTGAAAATGTCCAGGCTTCCTTGTAAAATACCCCTAAAAATCAAAATGTACGTTTCTAACTCGCAGTGCCCTGAATTCGTTAAAAACAATTAAGGGATATCAATTTTGGAGAAAAATATCTAAACGATTTAATCGCTATCGTTGACTACAGAACGATAGGCTGACAGTTTTGCCATCAATCGATTTTTCGGTATCAAGGACTCACAAAATATGGATTCTGGTTACACAATGTATTTCAACTGATTTCCATCCCACGATTACAATTCGTGTAAGTGTTCTATTACTTGGAAGCAAAAAAATCTAGTTTTCAAACTTTCATAACCTCGCTTTTCTCCGGTACTTTTATTCAACATTCAACGAATTATGGTTAAGGGTTGAGGAAGAGTTTCTAGATTTCAAGAAAAAGTTCGCAGATTGCATTTCACCCCATTACTACGAATACAGTTTTGGCTGTTCTACGAACAAGTAAATCAAATCAAATAAATGTTTGATACTGTAATAGTAATGTTGTTTGTTGAATTGGTTGGGTTGTTACTAATAAAGTTTGATGAACTGGTTGGGTGGTTAGTTTTAAAACTTTCATTAAACTGCATATTAATCATTACGAAAGGAAAATAATTATTCTTTACTTAAACGTCAGAAAAATACTTTCTAAAGTGAACAATTTTCTTTCTATTTTCTTAACAAAATCACTCAAAAATAGGTATTAAATGGTACATGACATACTATTCAATGGTAGAAGGTAATCATGCACCTCTGAATACTTTTCCAAATGTTGTTTTATTTCAGAAATTGCAAATGAGTTGGATGATATGCAAAAAAATGGTCCGAGAGCAAAATACTTCTTTGTAATTTTTTTTAATATGTGAAAAACAAAATAAAAGTGACTTGTATGTAAAATGAATTTAAATGTTCAAAGGTCAATACTCTCATATTGCTTTCAAGTAGTATATATTTTTTTAAGTACAAGCGTAAAACTTTTTCAGAATCTGCAACTTACTCTGAGAACTATGAATCCATTGATATTTCGCCACATTTTGGGTGCTAGATTTACTTTCCCTCATTAATTTATCATACTATCCGACTTTTCAAAAAAGTTATAGAGTATGCTATAACTACACTCATATAATGGTGCAAACACTCTACGAAAAACAGGACATGTACGAAAAAGAAATGAGATTTCTAAGGTGAGTCAAAGGCATAACATTAATGGATAATATCATAAACATATGTAAAGAAAAGATTTGGATAGTAGCACGTATAAGACACGCGGAAGTCTACAAAATGAACGAATTCATCTTCATCAAAAGCTGTGAGTGACAAAACATAAGGAACTTCTCCAACTGATCCAATCTATATACACCGCAAAGAATAAGTAGGAAGGTTGAATAAATGAAGATGGAAGAAATAAATTAGAAAGAAGGAAAAATTACCTTTGCAAGGCAACATTGCTGACATTTGCTAAACTAGACTAAACTCTAGTTTATCTAACCCGCTGGTGATCAGTCGTGCGAAAAAAGTGTCCAGGAAGCCCTGTGTTCTATGTGCTCCCCCACGCTCTAACTGCTATCGCGCTGGGCCCCTCGCCAGCAGCGGCAAAGCCGAAGCATTAACCCTCGGTCGAAGGCAAACCGACGACCTACAAGACGAGCAGAAGTCTATAAAAAAGAATGATGCATCATCACAAAATATTAGGGACGAAACAAGGTATTTTTTTCAATCTATCCAATACTATGCGCACCGCAAAGAATAAGTAGGAAGGTTGAAGAAACGAAAACGGAGTAAATATTTACATAGGAAGACTGAAGTAGAAATAGCCTTCCCAAGGCCACATTGATGAAATTGGCTACACCAGACTAAAATCTACACCACTGCTGATCAACCGCGTGAAAATAGTGCCCAAGAAGCACTGTGTTCTATGTGCTCCCCGATGCTTCAATTGCTATCGCGTTGGGCCCCTCGCTAGGGGCGGCGCCGCCCAAGCAAAAACCCTCGGCCGAAGACGAACCCTCGACAGAGAAAACGAGCAGGAAATTTATAAAATGAATGAATACATCATCACAAATTATTAGGGACGAAATGTAAGGAATTTTTCCAACCGATCCAATACCATACTCACCGCAAACGGTAAATAGGAAGGCTGAAAAAATGAAGTCGGAACAAATAAAGTGAAGTAGAAAGCCAGAAGTAGAAACGGCCTTTGCAAGGCAACATTGCTGAAACTGGCTAGATCAGACTACAATTCACCGGTGTTGATCAACCGTGCGAAAATAGAGCCGAAGAAGCACATCCCTCAGTGGCCCATATGCTCCCCGACGCTCCAGCTGCTATCGCGCTGGGTCCCTCGCCGGCGGCGACGGCGGCGGCTCCGAAGCAAGAACCCTCGGCCGAAGACGCTCGCGTGGGGCGGGGACGCGGCCGTGAAGGCGTGGCACGTGCCGGACGGCGGCAGCGGCCGAGGGACTAATTAGGCGTGCGCCCGCGTCGGCGCCGAGGGGGGGGGGGCGCCTAGCACACAGCGGCAGCGCGAGGGCCTCCTCCGGAAGGGCCACTGCTGAAGGGTTGAAGGGCTGGAGGGCCGTCCGAGAGAGGCGACGCGTAACGAGCGGCTGACGCGGGCCTCTGCAATTAGTGCGCGGCTGCCGCGGCGCGGCGCGGTGCAGTGCAGCCCAGCGCGCGCTGACTAAACAAGCGCTGACGTGGCCGCGGCGACAGACGCGGGGACGCGGTATTGGGGTGGCGTGGTGCTTGATGTTGTGGGGAGGTTGTAGTGGTGGTGACAACGGGGCCGGCGGACGCGGGGACGTGGTATTTGGGTGGCGTTGTGCTCGATGTTGTTGGGAGGTTGTAGTTGTGACAGCGGGGGTGGCGGACGCGGGGACGTGGTATTGGGGTGGCGTGGTACTCGATGTTGTGAGGAGGTTGTAGTTGTGGTGAAAGCGGGGGCGGCGGACGCGGGGACGTGATATTGGGATGTCGTGTTACTTGACGATGTGGGGAGGTTGCAGTGGTAGTGACAGTGGGGGCGGCAGTCGCAGAGACGTGCTTTTGAGGGGGGGCGTGGTGCTTAATGTCGTGGGAAGATTGTAGTGGGGGTAGAGAGGGAGATGTTGGAATGACGGACAGGGTGAGGTGGTTGTGGATTTGGAGAAGTTGGAGGGGCGGAGGTGGGATTAAGTGTTGAGTTGGTTGGTTGGTTAGTGATTCCTGACGCGTCAACAGCTTAGATCATTAGGCCCATAAGTGTAGTGTATGTTTTTCCTCAGGAGATGGCGGTGATCGTTCCCCGCTGGATGGCGAGAGTCAGCGCCGACATACAGTCGGCTAGCGGGGTAGATGTTGAGGTTGGGTGGGAATAGAGATAAAGGCGCTCATAAAGAAGCGGTAATGGAAGTGAAGGTAGGATTATTTGTAGAGGTGAAGAATGGAGGGGAGGCGGGGTTTGAGGATAGATATGGGGATAGAGAAGGAGACACGGTTGGAAATGGAGGCGAAGACGAAGACGGGGAGAGAGGAGAAGACGGGATAGAAGATGGTGGCAAGGGTGTACGTAGGGATAGGGTTGGAGGCGGGATTGAGATTTCGGTGTGGGCAGGGTTAGAAGCAGGAGTGCAGAGGAAGATGGTGAATGTCTGGGCGCGGGGAAGCGGTGGCAGTGGTAGGAGTAGCAACGGAAGTAGTGGCATACGCGACGGCAACATCGTGGGGAACCGTGTAGGCGGGGCCTGAGGTTGTGGTGGGGCGTAGATTGTGGTGCCAGTAGTGGTCGCAGTGGTAGGGAGGAGGGCTAGGGCGGCGCGGCGCCGCGGTCGTGTCTGTATTCAATGCCCCCAGCCCTGCCCATATGGACACATGGCGAGGCGACGTACAGGAACACTCTTCCCATCCCTGCGCTCTTAGATGACGCGGTTCACGGGTGCCACAGGGCGTAATTCGTGAACTATTTATTTATTTACGGCAAAAACAGTTAAAAACTGTGGGTGACGTGCTACGGGGAAAAGTTAATTTTGTACACGTTTTCATATTTCTGTGATCCCTAACCTAAGTCACATTTTGTTGAATTTTCAATACAGGAAAAATGAGCTTTTTTGCAAGGGTGGTAAACAAAACATTCAGTCCAATGTTAAAAAATCTATTTTCAAGGGTAAATCAGCTAAAGGTTTGGACTCTTATCCCTCATGTCCTTCGTTAAGGAATAATTCTTCGTGGCGAGACACGGAGAACAATAATATGCATAACCATATTTCCCACTCAATTTTAGAACACGTACACTAATAATGAAGATACATTTATGTCCAGAAGCAAAACAAAGGGCATTCTGAACATCTGCTTGTGTTTTCTCATAGAAAGAATCGTGATGAAATATGAATACTAGGAAATAGGAAACAAAATATAGTAATATTATATTTATATCATGAACAGTATAACCAAGATTGAAATAATTTACTTATTATAACAAAGAATACGTTATCAAAACTTTACAATTAACTTTCGCAAATGTGACCGAAATATATCGAAAAACTATCACAAGGGAGTAAGTGGAACTAACTCGGTTGTTTACATATAAATCCCAATGTACAATTATTCCAAGTCTAATGTTTCAGTGAAGAAGTTTTAATAAAATTATCGAATCAAAAGTAGGAATTTTGCATAGGACTTCATGTTAGAAAATAGTGAAGAAATTTGTTACGGGGTCAAAAGCAATTATTTTACATCGTGGTAGAAACAACACAAAATGGAAAAGGTTGAGGGCAAAAAATAGTCTTGTATTATTTTACTCGAGTACTTTACAGGCTTTTAAGTTCATAGATTTCACTATCAAATGATGTCAAATTCAACAACAAAACTACATCTTAATGTTACCAACTCCTTAAGAATCACAAAGCAGATGAACAGTTTCTCATAAAAAACGCAAATTTATACTTGTGTTTTTTATAAGAAAAGGTTTATAAACAATGAATTCATGAAATATTACAAATGATATCCTGTGAGAAAATAGATAATAAATTTTAGAGATAAAGGGCGTTGCTGCCGAAACAGTGTAAAAAATCTAGTGAAAGAAAAGTAATGAAAGCACCGCCAAATATTTCCAGGACTCATTTTCGGAAGCTCCATATGTGCCGTGACATCACATGGCTACCGGAGTTCATTTCTCACGCTCTGTAGAGACTAATGAAAGTGCAGACAGAGAGGATGGAGGTTTCCGTTGCAAAAAGGAACCACAATGGAGCTGCCAAGAATTGTCAGCACGATGAGGCATTCAGCCAAGTCAAATTTGTAGAAAATAATGTGTATTTTATTCCAGTGAGTATTGTTTCAGGACGTATCAATACTTAAATCATTACTTTTGTAAGTATAGTGCATGTTATAACTCGGTAGATGAAGATGCTACCCACGTGGGATCCGTAGCCGATCTGCACGTTTGCGAGGATTTTCCTTTTAGGTTTATCCCCCTCGCCGGGCACAACCTCCTGTGTGGTTGAGTAAAAAATTAAGTTTGAGTTTGTAAAGCAAGAGTAACAAACAAAAATTAGGGAAGAAATATTGCGCACGTTCCGTGATGCGTTGTTTAGAGTCCTTCCCCGGCATTCGCCTGGTTCCAATACAAAAACTGTGAAAACTGTCGATCTGAATATCCGCCAGCCAGTATTCTGTTCCAGACAGTGGCTGAACTCTATTTAGCTAGCGTTGAAAATTTCGCCACCGACTAAATTCTCGGTCCTCTCAGTGAATGGGACAACGGTGTTGATACTGAGTGAACTTATCAGCGTCTTTTATTTGAAATTCGTCAAGAGTTAACGCGACTTTATTTTGATCAAAATGATGATGATTCTAAATGTTAAAACAGAATATTAAAGATATGTAATATTTTTGTCTCTTTTAAAATATTTACACAACAAATAAATTACATATAGATCTTGCCTGCTGCGTACTTGATATTCTGACATTTCAGAAGAAGTTGAGACAGTTGTTAGCTTCTGTCAGTTTCAAACATCTCGCCAATGTTTTAAAAGCATTTTTTGAGTGTGAATATTAAATAAAATATAAAATAATGCTAATCGTAAACATACAGCTATTTTAAGTAGAATTTTATGAAGGAAAAAACTACATCCAACAAGATAAAATTCTAAACAATATTGACAGAATTTTATAACTTCTAAGAAGCTTTCTCAATATATTGAGACCTCTATATATCATTAGATATATTTAATACTGAGTACCTATTGGATACATAAAACTGTCACATTTGTTAACCCTATTTTATTAATTTACGGAACCTTATATAACGAGAGACGATAACGATCAATAATATGAATCGTTAGTCAACACAGCGCTAGGGAGACAAAACTTCCGAGACTAAAATCTGTCTTAGCTGATAATTTACTTTTCACAAGCTCAAAGGGTTAATTACTCCCTGGGGGAGAAATAGCTACACAAGATAACCGTCACGAAAACATTCTGTAGAGATTATCTAAATGCATTCACAGATTTACAGAATAAAACAGAATAAAATTTTATTTACAGAATACAATGTTGAATGTTGTTCCATAGGAAAAACTTTCAAGCAAAATTGTGGCCCGTTTGAACGGCCGAGATAGGCTAGCAGAGCGGTACAAGTCTCGGACAGAATGGTTGCGGATTTGAATCCCGCTTGGGCCCTGCCAAACACCAAATAACACCTTTCTTAACTTCATCTCATCTATCCTATCTAATCTGAATGACATAGGAGCATGATAAATTAATTACTAGTGATTCCGGTCCCGTCAACGGCTAAGATAATTGGTTCCGTAAATGTAGTGCATGTTTTTTGTTTGTTAGGTGTCTGTGATCTTGTCCCGATGAATGGTGATATCCGGCGCCGACCTACCGTCCCCTAGCGAGGTTTTCCCCAACGAGATATTTTCCACCAACAGGGCACCGCCTCAGCCGAAACAAGCTCTAAGCTCCCGACTGGTCCATAAGCGGCGAAGGTAATAGGAGCCTGGAAATGCTTACAACGTGCGTTGCAAGTACACACTGAATATAAGGACCCACGAGCCTCACCAGGTGATGGATGGAATATGGAGACTTGGTAGCCAATAGCCTCGGCCACCTTCAGCCCATGCCGGCATGTACAAACCGGCAACACTATAAACGCCACACGCCGTCCGATGGGGTTCTAGGGACTGACACTACGAACTTCGTGAAAATGCAAATCTGTTCGTCACCATTCTAATAAAATATATTATATTCGGTTTTTATCTACAACAATTATAACGTTGATCATCTATTCTACCAATAGCTTTTTACTAACTTACTGCGAACAAAAAAAATATGAAAATAATTTCTGATACCTACATTCTTTCTCAAATCCTTAGAATTAATATGAATTTCAACTCCATTTATTCAAGCTTATGGCTTACAATGTTGTTGAATAGAGTTATTATAAACAATTAACAAGTCATCTATTTCAGAAAAAATTAAATGATAATTGCTTGTCACTTCTAATTCAATTTCCTTTATAATTCTTTTAAAAAATTGTCCATCTTTTTCTGTACACTACCTAATTGATGTATAAAACTTTGACAGATAAGGCAAAACAGGCAAAGCCAATGTTAACGATATTATTTGTGTCAATGAGGTTTTCCTTTTTTGTTCACACTTTTCAACCATACACAAGTCTTTTTTCCTTTTGAATAAGTATGCAGAAACATATTACAAAATGTAGGAATTAGAAGGTCGCGTAGAATTGCATTTACCTTTCCCCACAAACGAATATCACAAAGAAAGTTTAGAAGCTGTGCATCTCGGAGAAAACTCTCATTGGTTAATAAACACAGGACTTTTTTTGACTGTCTGTCTGTCTATAATTGGTGCGACAGCCCGCGTACGGACCATGGACTAGCAGCAGCGTCTCGGCATCGCGGCCACGGTTTAAGGGGTTGCGATTGGTTAGCATGAAGACATCCCCACGCCGTATTCTCGTTTTTACGACCTGAGAAGTGAGTTTTCTCATCGTCACACAGCAACATATACTGCGACATTGCAAGGAAAACACACATTACATTCTTGCCCGACCGGGAATCGAACCGGGAATCGGAGTCGCGCCATGAAAAGCGAACACGCTGACCAATGAACTAAACCACGAGGTTCTGTTCTTGACTACCATTACATAAAAATTTCTTCGTATTTTTCTGACATTAATTCAGAACTAACACAGAAAACACGATATACAACATCGATAGAAACGTGTAATGCCAATGTAAGACTATCACAATTATGGTCACTTACGTAAGGTTCATTGGAAAATGTAGAATCATCTGATTCAAAGTTAGAAGCACAAAGAGAACAAGAAAATTTAGATTTTCAAGAAAATGCTGCATAAACACAGATTTGTACAGTACAAGGGAATATTTCTTAATTTCCATATCCAAATAATTATTCTCCAAGGTATGCAACATTTATCGAGCATGTACAATTAAACAAATCTTACTAAATAACATAGGTTATGAAGTTAATAAGCTTACATTGTTATCAATGAAATAAATATAGAAATTAAAAATTATATAAACACCTTTACTACTATTGATAATACGTGTGATACTTATCTAAACGCGGAACAAGCATTTTATTAAAAAAAAACTTCGATTTCCCTGCTACGTACGATACCATGTGCATATCCAAGTTTTAAAAAACATGCATTGTCACATACATTGCCACGCATTAATGTAGGGAGATGGCATGACGCCACAAACTTGAAGCCATCTCCGCCATATTGGTGAGTCGGAGTTATTTCGGAGTCAAAGAGTCACTTCACCTGCTCTCTTAAATATTGTGAATGTGAAGAATGCTTGTGAACTCCACTTCTTAATTACCTCACTTTCGAAGAAACGCTTCACAAGCTAACTTTTAAATACCAAGTTAAAATAAACTCCTATGCTATCAAGTTACAATCGCCGTCGCTGCTGCAGTCAAAAAGAGCTCAGTCTAGTCGCCGTCGCTGCTGCAATCAAAGAGCTCAGTCTAGTCGACCATACATGCCCAAAGTGTGGTAGGTAGGCCGAGTATTTAAAACATAACTTCAGCAACATTAATTATTCGAGGCTGGAAGCGCGAACAAACTTGTACGAGGCGCGGCAGAAGAACAAGGACGACCCCAGGAAGAGAGAAACATAGGTGAGAAAGATTTGGACTGGAACGAGAATCGTACGAGTCCGGGGAACGGGAGAAGGGTGTGGAAATTGGAGGCGTGGCGGAGTCCGGAGTTCGAGAGAAGGAAACTTGTAACGTCGTGGGACAGCAAGCGGAGAAGAGTGGCGACGCGGGGCTGCGAGCGGCAGAAAATCCCCAAGGTTACCTACAGGCGAGCGATGCGGAGCTTTTGAGGTAAAGGAACTGGTAACTTATATCCGGCGATCAGTTGGGAAAAGAGAATAGCCGTAAATACACGACAATTCGTGTTAAAAGTGAGTGAAGAGTCCAGAATAGGTGAGAGAAGAATTCCGAACGATGTGAGTGGCAGTATCAAGTTCATTTACTGCACGTGTCATTAAATTCATTCAAAGAGGCCATACCTTGTACAATTTTACGTAAATAATTCATGATTTTCACATGTTGTACAGTTGATATTATATGGAAAAGTCAGTTTATTAAATTATGTTAAAAGTAATTGCTTTCTGTGATGTGTAAAGGGTCAGATATAAGTATCGTGTATATTACATTTTATTGTTTTTTTTCTTTAAAGATCAGTGTTATAGTGAGTGCGAAGCCCAAGGCTAGCACCTGTGAACGGGATTCCTTAAAACAAGTGTAAAATTCATTTTAAAAGCCGTACACGGAAAAACTAGAGGTTAGGAGAGTAAAATAATTTGGTAGATGAAAATTCAGAAATAGGAATGAGCAAATTGTAAATTGTAATTGGTGAAAGTGTGTTCAGGCAGTCGAGGTGACGCCAATTTTCTTTTTTTTGTTTTGCCTTGTTTTCTGCTTTTTTCAGTGACCAACTACTTAAAGTGCATAATATATAATTATAATATAATAATATAATTTATAATTTTTATTCCTAGGGCTTATATATTTTTTTTCCTAGGGCTTTTATCCAGCCAACAGCCGGTTACCCTTTACGATTCGATGGGACGCATATTCGACCATACATTAGACAAACACTTGCGGGCTCCTCTGATCTGGGGTCAGCAGAACGCGAGGCTCTCCGCGACTACACATACAAAGACAAGGGACAAACACCATGCCCAAGGTGGGACTCGAACCCGCGACCCTTCGGACCGAAGCGCTGAGTCGGTACTCGCTCTTAGCCACCTCGGCCATCCAGGTCGGCCTGTTATTTAATTGTGTCACTGTTATTTTTGCATTGAATATATGCTCATTTTATTAGTATTTTATCCGATTCATTGTGTCAAGGGTTCAGACCTTTTTCATACCCAAAAGATCCTGCTTCCTGAGAATTTTAATCTCGCAAAACGAGCATCCATTTTATCACGCCCTCACACAACGTGTGGAAGGTAGTAGGTGGGTGTGTTAGAATATATATATATATATATATATATATATATATATATATATATATATATATCACACTCCGGCCTGTACTAAAGGTGACGTGCCATAGCAGGAGGACGAACCGACTCCAGCTAGTGAGTATTCTGAATGACCGCCATAAGCAATGTTTTCCTCTGGAAACAGTAAGCTTCACAGGTAAGCAAGCATTTATACAGACATGAAAGCAACCGTTCGAAAATAGATCCTGAAAATACAACTAACTTTAAGTAATTTAATTTTTTTTAATAATTGAAGCAAAAATGTTAAGCCCAGAGAAAAATATACGTTTGGAGAATCGACACTCGAAACGCAACTTGCAACATAACATTTGCTCCTGTTGTTACATTCCAGGCAAATTCATGTGTTTTATTACGTTTACTTAATGAATAAATATTTTGCACTTGGTGTAGGGACGAGAGTCCAATAATTTGTATTACCTAGGTTAAAACAATTAGGATTACTCTAAAATTTCTAACATTACGGTTATTAAAAGTTGTCTCTTTATTATTTGTTCTACAGCTCTACATTAATAACTACATATTGCACTCACCCTATTTTACACTTTTTGAATTATTGGAAGAATACTGCATACATTTCCGCCAACTGATGAGAGATTAGTGATAAAACAATAATTTTCTAAAGATCGTTTTAGGCTCAATCACTATTCATAAGCATAAATTTGAGTTTTGAAAGGAAAGTGAGAGGAGTCAGTAAGAACTTCGTAACGCAGTGGTAGATGCTACCTCTCTAGACTTTATATTTCTCTCCTCTGAGACACAGCAACGCTGAAATGTTAAATTCATGGGAGCGTCTGCAACGAGAAAGCTTTGTGATCTTATCTACATTAGACCCCAACGCTTCAACCAAATAGCGAATATACAGAGAGTGAAAAACCCACATATTGTGAGGAAGGAGGTGAGTTTGTTGCAAAACAATTCCTAATAAAATATCAGTTCTAAATAATATAAGTTTTAGCTTATGAAAAGTTCTTCAACATTTAAAACTTTAATGTCAGGAAGAAGAAAATGCGTGGTTTTACAAATAATATTCCCAACGAAAAGTTTAGCATATAAGAGGTAGGAATGTATTTTATAAAATTAATGGGTGCTTCTGGAATACCAAACAAGATATCCGTGGAAGCAGACTAGGCAATAGTTAGCCAACTGCTTTGTTTACAAGAACTTACGAACAAATTGTTTTCTTTGTGTTGGAACTTCAAGTGTTCTTATTTGAAATTACCTCAAGGGAGAGGCGAACGGACACCGACGTCGGATAATTGGAAAATAGCGGCAGTTGAATTTATTGGAGATACCAGCGATCGCGGGCGCCAACGTGGACATACGCTAGATACGAGATACGTATCAAACAAATGCTCCACTTTATATCCTTTTTTACAAGCGAGTTTGATGCTTGTGGATGAGTCATAGATATCGGAGTTTATGACTCTCTAACTCATTGCTGATGCTGGCTGAGACACATTGGCATTGCAAGTAAGAGGAATAGGAATATATGACAAAGATGTATAATGGTGGGTGAAATAAGGAATGATATGGAGTAGATAGAGGAATATGAAATAGAACATCGAGTAATTCGCGAAAACCTGCTGAGCACAAGTTTCATTTATCACAAACAAACGAATCTTTTACTACTAGTTTTGTTTATCATGCCTTGATTCTGCTGATTACCAAACTTATTGACGATTTTTTATATTTAGTCATAATGTATCAAATCTTGAATTTCAACCTCAAGTAACCCGATATGTTGAAGAAAGCATGAAATTACCACTTTAGTGAAGATTCACCCTTAAAATTCGCGTTCAATCACCTTCATTTTGGTGTTATGTACAGTCCACTAACAACTTTCGTGTTTCACCCTTCCGTTTCTTTTCTTGGATCGCTAATTAAACCTTTTGGAGTGGCCCTTGCAGCAGCGGATCTGTCCGTCAGAAGGGTTGCGCTCCCGCCGCCCATCGTCCGTCACCGTTACGTCTCCCTCGTCTCCTCCATCCCCGGCAATATCGACTCCTCCGTCCCCCGTCACCATCGTCTTCTCCGTTCCAGTCACCATCGTCTACCCAGTCACCGACACCATCCTCTCCTCCGTCTCCGTCACCATCGTCTCCTCCGTTCCCGACACCATCGTCTTCTCCGTCTTCATCACCATTGTCTCGTTTGTCGACGTCACCACCGTCTCCTCCGTCCCCGTCATCATCGTCTGCTCCGTCCCGTCACCATCGTCTCCTCCGTCCCCGTCACCATCATCTCGTCCGTCGCCGTCACCACTGCCTTCTCCGTCGCCGTCACCATCGTCCTTTCCGTCGATGTCACCATCACCGTCGCCACCAAGCTCGCCAGGCCCGTCAGGCCGCGCATACGCGCGGGTGCACAGAGCAGTCGTGCGGACGAGCGTTTGTTGGCGGCGGCGGCGTAGGTTGGGGCGAAACGGAACGGCGAGGGCCGGAGCGAGACGGAAGGGCGCGCGGGACGTGGAATGACGTGAGATAGGTTAGGGTGAGAGGAGGTGAGATCAGGGAAGATGAGGTGATTTAGGCTGAGATAGGACGATCTGCAGTGATAGGGAGAGGAGGTGAAATGGGGTGAGAAGAGGTAATGTGGAAGAGTTGAGATATTGGGGAGATGTAGTGGGGTGGGGAAGGTGATATAATATGGGGGAGGTGGAGTGAGATGAGATGGTATGAAATGCAACGAGTGAGATGAAATGAGATTGATTGAGATGAGATCATACGAGGCAGTACGGAGTTGGCTAAGGCTACCACAACAAGCCAATGCGAAATAGAATAGTGCGAAGAGGAAGAGAGCAGCAGAGAGCAGATCTACGCATACGCGATACGATAACGAAACGAAATATTCGGATGTAATCTGCGCGAAGACAGGGGGATGGTGACAATGTGCGGTGGTACGTTGCTTATCTGCGAGGGTGGCAAAAAGCGGAAAGACACTCCAAAGAGTTCTCCCTCATTCATCCCTCTCCCTCCCGGGATGAGGGAGCGGAACGAGAAGTTCGTGTGCGTGTGTGTGTGGGGGGGGGGGAGAACGAACAGGGCTGCGCAGGTCCAAAAGAGCCGACATGAACTGAGGCGGGTCGAGTCGAAGCACGCGGGATGAAGGGACGGGTGAAGTAAGGGGGATAGACGTATATGCAAGTGGTGGGGTGGAAGAAAGGAGAGCAGGGCAAGTCGTGGATTCGCAAGGGGAAGCGGCTGTTCGTCAGGTGTGCGTGACTGGTTGGCTCCGGGTTATAAAGCTGTCTCGTGCGGACTGAAGAGCCACAGCGCCACGGTCCAGTGGTCTGGCAGCTTTCGGCCATGTTCTAAGAGAATAAACGAGTCAGTCGCAGAAGTCCATCTTCTTTTTGCTTTCCCTTTGTGCTTTTGGCTGCAAGAGTACAATACTAATAGGCTTACTGTACAGTGAATAAAGTAATACAGGTTACTGAGATTGAATATTTTTTTTAAAAATAGAGGGGAGCAAATTTCATCACTTTTTTACCAATGTAAATGTAATGGGAAATATGTAATTACAAAGTTACATAGTGAAATTTGCGTCTCATTGATATGTTGATCATCATGCACTGATCCTTGGCGTTCCCGCACTTCATGTACATTCTGACGCAGTCAGATTGTCTCGGGGGAGTGATTCAAGCTGCGCCAAATGGTGTAAAAGCGAAATACCGCAAAACGTACTTGTTCGGGGCGATGTATGTTGAATGAGTTGATGGTACGACACGTACTGTTGTCACAAGTCCTGTTAGTGTAGCGAATGGGCTTTATGTCTGAGGTTGGATGTGTTCAACGCCAATAAATTATGAGATCCCGCGTCATTACGTCCGCGTCGTTACCTACACGTCGACTGACATTAAGTAATCTCCCGCCTTGTTACATCGCACCAGAAGGAACAAGCTCTAATCTCCCGACTGGTCTCCGATTGATTGATTTGTTCGTGTTTCCAGGCGCGTCAACTGCTTTGATCATTGGCCCCGTTAGTGTAGTGCATGTTTTTTCTCGGGAGATAGCGGTGATCTTCCCCTGCTAGATGGCGAGATCCGACGCCGACCTACCGTCGGCTAATGGGGCTTCCCCCTAACCCAGACTCTCCCACCAACAGGAAAATACCCCAGCCAGGACAAGCTCTTAGCTCCCGACCGGTCTCCCGGCATATGTGGTAGTGTAGTGTATGTTAGTGTAAGTGTGTGTGTGTGTGTGTGTGTGTGTAAGGGGAGAGGATAGGAGAAGGAAGAGGAAGGAAAGATCGTCCGCGGTCCGTGGCCCGTTTGTTAGGGTACTGCTCCGGCATTCACCTGGTGTTGACCGGAGAAACCACGGGAAACTACCGATCAGAGCAGTCGGCCACTAGAGTTCTCCTCCAGACAGCGACTGAATTCGACCTAACTGATAGGCTAGTGTCGAAAAGCCTGCCGCCGTCAGGACTCGAACCTAGGACCTCCCGGTCAGAGGCGCTGCAGTGACATCAGTCAATGCACTGAACTACTGCTCCCGGTGGTCTCTGACATACATGGTAGACTGACACATGTAAGTGTGTGTATTAAGGGGATAATCTACGAAAAGGAAAAGGAAGGAAAGATCGCGCGCGCACCAAGTCACAGTATACTTATTTTCTCCAATAAGTAATATTCACATTTAAAATCTATTAATATCATCCAGATTTCGATAACATGTAAGAGTTTCAGGTAATAGATAATGATGTGAGGATTCTGGGGCGTGGCAAATGAGAGTATGATGGGAGAGATGGGAGATGAAAGGAGCCTGAAAGAGAAGAGGCGAGGGATGATGAGAACCTTGTGCTGATCTGAGGTGCTTGGTTAACAGACTCGCTGGTTTCAGGTGTCTAAAATGTGACTCCTCAAACGAAATAAAAATGATCTGGCTCCGTCCATCATTCCTCACTCAAACATTGCATTTCAATATTAAATAACTCAGCAGAAACGCTTAAAAATGTTATCCATGATGACTATTAACCACTTTATTTTATTTACGCGTTTTATTTTAATTACGGGTTTAAGAAATTTGTTGCGATAACTAGCCCTAATTATCTCTCTTCGTCAGCTGAACACGCAGAGAAGTGAATAGTAGTATATACTTCAACTCTAGCTTCAAAGACAAAACCAAAATTATGAATGACTAACATCCAAATATTTTCGGCGGTTAATCATTCAGCAATCCTATTAAGGTGAATCATCTCTGTCTGATCATTATTGAACGTAACTCGTTACATCGGACATTGTTACAGACAATTATTCACAATGTGAACAGTAGTTATTTTGTAATTCGAGGTAATGATAAAATATTGTATTGAGAGAAAAATGTCAACATATCCGTGGATAAACACGTTTCCGGATTCCCAGTATCGAAAAATAGGTTTCTTTGCTACTTCTTACCTAAAAAACCTCTAGATTCTGATTTTCGTTTAAAAAAAGAATGGATATTGTTCCATTCATTCCTTTGCGTACATCTCATGTGAAATAATAAAATACATTTATGGCATTCAAGTATGAAGCGACGTATCTCATTAAAGCAAGTAAAATGAATCGAACACTAAAATCAAAGGGAGAGTAAGAACAGTGTCATTTTGACAAAGGCGATTTGTTCGTGTGAACGTGCATCAGAGGCCCAGACAAGGTAACATCTACTTCCATTATTGAGTTCGCACCACTCATGTGGAACGAAAGTGACACTAATCCTCTCCATTCTCTTTCATCCGCGACTACATGAAAGGAAAACGCTGTAGTTACGTTTCTCTCTGTCAAGCAGTTGTCCTTTTCGTTGCCTTGCGCCAGCTCGTTTTGAAATTTGTTGCCTTGTTCAACGTCGCTAGCGGGATGCTTTTACGGCTAAACACGCTCGTTTCGGGGGGAAACGTATTACGTAAACTACCTGTTCGCTTCCAGTCGGTTGGGAGTTTAGTATTAGCTCGATTGAAGGTGAGAGCGCAGAATGAGGCAATGTAGTAACATACCCGACCAGACTTGCATTGAAGCTTCTATCAAAAGGGAATTGGTGATTCAAAAGCCGTGGTCGGGCACTTCATCGAGCGGTAGAGTTCGTGTTTCGTTTGAGCTCAATGTGTCGTGTTCTGGGTAATCTCATTGTGTGCTTAAGTTCTGAACTGATGTCGATAGCACGCTTCTATTTATTCAGTAAATCTCCAAATGGACCGAAAGGTGTCGAAAAAAATCCTAATATTTTTTTAAATTTGGTTATTTATTCCTTTATATGTGTAACTGTTTTCTTTTTACTTCAACAATAAATAAATAGATAAATTAATAAATAAAAACAATAACACAAATAAATTAAAAATAAATAACGATCTTGGTTTTTGAACTGACAACCCTGTATTCTCAATATCAGACTCCTTCTGGAACAAAGGAATGTGCCATATACGATAATAATATAAGCGAAATAATCTAACCCTAACGGGAATAATATAAGCCCCGTGTCCGGCCGTAAGCATGGGATCATATATACGAGTATCTCCTTATTGTAAAGTTTCCTACATTATTAATTATCATACCATGCCATGTTAGATATTTATTTATAGTTTCGTAATAGAGTCGTTTTCATACGTCAAAAATAAAATAAAGCTAACAAGAAATTTCAACTCTGTAAAGTATATAACTCTGTAACGTTAATATGCTCTCATAAACGTTTTTTCGTTTCCAATAATGGATCGCATGTTTACCAGCCTAAAGTCGAAGTTTTTTATAACCTTTCTCTAAGTTGCCAAGGCATCAGGCGTTGTACACTCAAGTGCAAACACCCTCGGCAGAAAGCAAGTGGTAATTAGTGGGAGAATCAGAGCCAGACCACCGCCACAATGAACATGAATGGTCTCCAATTTGGAAAATGGCATCACATTGTACGTCATAACCTCCTGCGTTACTTCCATGGACATCACTGCAACCACACTGCCGACAACCCAGTCACCACACTAGTCTACTTTAGTTTGCCATTACCCTCACTACCATCACAGCCATCACCAATTTCAACACTGTAGCCACCATTGTAGAAACAACCTTCAATGTCGCGATTCCCAATGCCACCGTCATCACCGATGTCTCTATTACCTCCATTATTACTAAGAGCTCCATCAGAGATAACGTATTTCACCCCTTCCACGACCGACGGCAAAACCGACACACGCAACAAAGATACCGTTGAAGGCCCCATTCAGCAAACTCCATCACCATTACCACCACGTTTCACACAGCTACAGCTTCTACCTCTATCCCGAAACGTCATCGCCAAACCCATGTCGCCCACTTTCACAACAGAATCACTTTCACCACTTCCGTTACAACTGTCGCCTTCAAAGCCGTTGCCACCCTTAACCGCACACGATTCATTGCGGTCACGAGCGGTCACTTGGGGCCCTCGTGCGTTAAACGCGACGCACTCGCTCCGAGAGCCAGCTGCGCTCAGCCGCTCGCACGCCGGTGCCCACTCGCCCACTCGGCCTCCTCCTCCGCCCCGTGGCCCCGGCGGCGGCCGTTTTCTCGCCCTCCTCACGAGAAAGAGTGAGCGCGGCTCTACCTTTCAACGGATGGTGGACGTTCTGAAAGTGCTCCGCCGTAAAGCGTAATATCTGTCTCTGGTTATGGGGCAACTAAAACTCAGGAGGTGATTCTTTGGACCGTTCAGCACTCAAAATATTTGTAAAGTGTAAGTACGGTACTGTTACCGAAGAACACTAAATTGTTTGAAAAAGAACATTATTCGTGCATCATAATATCAATAGGTAACTCAATGAGACAAAAGAAACAACAATAATTATTTATAAATAATGTTTTGAAACTATATGCAAACAAGAGAAAAATTATTTCCTACTTAAATTTATACTAAAGTTAAAAAAATGTTATTCTACCATAATTACTAATTATTTGGTCAACTAAAAATAATATATTTCTCTCTGGGCACCAACAAATGTTTCGAAAATTTATGAACACTTTATATACAACCAATGAAAATAGTCAATGCTTCAATTTTAACCAATTCTGTGAATTCATGTTCATTAAATGCCATAATCATTACCCTCGTTATTACAAAATTAAACACACGTCGTTAAATAAACTGAAATGAAAATCACTTGAAAAAAAACACCTTTTAGAAATTGTAGCAGAAGGTATAAAAATCGCTGTTTCATTATTTTTCCTAAGTACTCAGAAAATATTGCAATCTCTACTGACATAAGTGCCCTATCAACTGAAAAATAAGTTAATGCTACTAAAAAAGTCTTCATTAGACAAATTTAATAAAATCTTCTTTGTGAATACCAAGAATTTCCCCTTCTAATTGAAGAATAAAAATGTTCACGGAAGCAATTAATATGATATAGCAAAGTCATAACTTGGTACTCAATATTCTCTAAATGAGAATTAAATACTCCATCTGACGTCTAATTTTGTAAAACCTCTTCAACTTCGTTAGAGCACGACTATTTGCTTGTGTTGTCACGTTCTGCTACCCTTCATTCTTTCTTTCCTTCTTCTTTTTCTCTCTCTCTCTCTCTCTCTCTCTCTCAATCTCTCTCTCTTTCTTTCACTCCCTTTCGTATCGCTAGTCGAGCATGTGTAAATTCTTTCTATGTCAATCCGCTTCTCTCTGGTTTGGCCGACCATCATTCCTTCTCTTCGTCCTCACGTCGCAATAACTGCTCATCTTCCTCGCCCTTCCACATCATGGAATAGACCATCACATTTCATCACGCCATATCACACCCACAAAGCCCATAAGTTATTTAAAGTGCAAAGTTATTTCACGTCTGTAATGCCCCTTGGCTCATGCCATGATCCGTGACGCTACTTTACTTTCCGTAACGCTACGCCTTCCCTCTCCACACCACACATGCCATACCTTGCCCGCTTCACCAAGCCCTCTATAGGCTGAGGTGGCTCAGAGCATCAACTGATGTCACTGCGGTGTCTGTGACCGGGAGACCTTACGGCTCGAGTCCCTACGCTGGCAGGATTTAGGACACCAGCTACAAAGGTACGCCGAATTCAGCCACTGTCTGAAGGGGAATGCTAACGGCCGAGTGCTCTGATCGCTAGTTTTCCTTGGTTTCTCCGATTAACACCAGGCGAATGCCGGAGCAGTACCTTAACAAACGGACCGCGGGCCACGTGCTATCTTTCCTTCTCCTATTCTCACCATTACTTGCGCACATTTATGTGCACTTTGCTATCACAAATACCGGGAGACCAGTCTGGAGTTAAATTGTCCCGGCTGGCGCGGTGCCCTTCTGGTGGGAAATACCAAGTTGAAGAACCTCCACAAGCCAACTCTTATGTTGGTGGCGAATCTCGTCATTTAGCGGGAGAAGGACACTGTCACCTCCCAACATAAAAATCATGTCTACTCTTAGGTGAGTAATAGCAGTTTGTGCACCCGCAAAACACAAAATAATCAATCAATCAATTAACCAACTTCCTCGCCACATCATTTTACTACTCCAATAATTTTACATTCCATTTTAATGTCCCGAGACGCCGCGCCACGCCATTCTTTGCCTCCCAGCTCTTTCCCGCCATCCCACTCGCCATTTCTCCACACACTGTACAAGCAAGTCTTCTTCAACACGACTCGTCCTTTCGCTACTCGCCCCGACCGAACATTCCACGCCAAACTCTATCATCTACTCTTGTCACATCATCAGTACTGCACCGCCGCACTTCGTCCCGCCTCGCCTCGCTTCTCGCCTCGCTTCTCGCCTCGCTTCTCGCTTCTCGCTTCGCTTCTCACCTCGATTCTCACCTCGATTCTCGCCTCGATTCTCGCCTCGATTCTCGCCTCGATTCTCGCCTCGATTCTCGCCTCGCTTCTCGCCTCGCTTCTCGCCTCGCTTCTCGCCTCGCTTCTCGCCTCGCTTCTCGCCTCGCTTCTCGCCTCGCTTCTCGCTTCGCTTCACCTCGATTCTCGCCTCGATTCTCGCCTCGATTCTCGCCTTGATTCTCGCCTCGATTCTCGCCTCGATTCTCGCCTCGCTTCTCGCCTCGCTTCTCGCCTCGATTCTCGCCTCGCTCGCCTCTCGCCTCGATTCTCGCCTCGCTTCTCGCCTCGCTTCTCGCCTCGCTTCTCGCCTCGCTTCTCGCCTCGCTTCTCGCCTCGCTTCTCGCCTCGCTTCTCGCCTCGCTTCTCGCCTCGCTTCTCGCCTCGCTTCTCGCCTCGCTTCTCGCCTCGCTTCTCGCCTCGCTTCTCGTCTCGTCTGCGTCCCGCGCCAATCTGCTCCGCTGGGTGGCCGTGCGTTAAAGAGGAGGGCCGTTCGGACGCACGTGTGGGCTAGAGCCACTTGCCAAACGCGAGAGGTCACGCGGTCACCTCCTCCTCCGTCTCCACTGCTTTCCCCTTTCGTTTTCCCGAGGTCCTCCAGTTGGAAGAGAATCGTTTTTCCTTCGTTGCTGTCTGTGTGCCACACACACCCGGCAACGATTATTTTTTACACGCTTTTACAAGCATCTGTACCATTTGGATAAAAGGAACACGTGTTGAATGCGCGTATTTAATTCAGTAGACATATTTCAGTAGTGGTTACAAAGGCGAAGCGAGTCAAATTAAACATTATATTATTTAACGTAAAATGGGTAGACAATTTTGTATGTGCTGGACTCCACGACATTTTATATTAATTGAAGAGGGAGAAAACGAGACCCTCTTCGGCGGTAGGGAAATGCGTGAAGGAAGCGACTGCCTAGTACGTTCAAAAATTGTACTGAATCTCCGCCAACTGACAAGCATATGCCACCTGTGTTCCATCTTTTAATACGTTGATTGATTAATGATTCCAGGCACGTCAAATGCTACAGTCATTAGTTCCGATAGTATAGTGATTTTTTTGCGGGAGGTGGCCGTATTTCTCCCCCGTTGGATAATGAGATCCAGTGGCGACCTGGAAATCAGCCTCTGAGGTTCTCTTCCAATGAGGCTACTCTTCTTGGTATCTTCCCCAGTGTGGCTGGTCTTCCGACATGTGTGGTTGTGTAATGCATGTAAGTGTGTGAATAAGAGGAAGAGGTTAAGACAAGGAGAGGGAAAGAAATATCGCATGTGGTCCGTGGACAATTTATTATGGTACCGGCATTCGACCAATATCGATCAAAGAAACAATGGAAATATACCAACCAATACAGCCGGGCGGGAAAATTCTTCTGCCCGGCTCAATTTGAGCTAGCTGAAGGTCGATATATCTGTAGAACTAGTGTCAAAAATCCGCCAGCCACATTTGAAACTCTAGGACCTCCCGGTCGGAGTCGCTGCACATTCATCGTTATTGCTGGTTCCGAGTTAACTCAGTCGATTTATTAACATGCATTAGGTGTTTGTGAAATAATACTTTTGACCTGACAACTTCGTATCCGTCGTCGTTTGTTTGAAACTTCCTGTAATGATCACTAGAGTGTTCTAATTCGCCGTTCTCCAGAGGAGTTAACTAACACCAACTGTTTACAATCTCACTGAAATTACGTTTTGAAATGTCATATGTCTGTAATACTACGTATTTCACTTCCTGCAGTTACTCGAGATCTCTTAGATGTTTTCGAATCTCCGGAAAAAATTCGGCATTTCCGTCGTAATGCCTTCAGTAATCTCAGTGAAACAAGTTTACACTTTCTCCCATCACCCATGCACACCTAACAATCAACCTTTACCCGCAATTACTCAACATATTGAACACCTTTAACACTGTTCACTGAGCGCTTCATCAACTTTCTCAGCTCTCCCCAAAGTAATTCTTCCTCTTCCATCTCTTCTTCATGTAGATACGTTCTTCCATGAATTTGTATCCACCCTTTTCTGCAATAACGAATTTAGATCTTAACTGCTTTCTCCTTTTATTTTATTTATTATCCGAAGTCCTAACACTTCCATAACATCGTTATTGGTGGAAAACGCTCACCGAGAGAGGTGTCTCAGAGCGTCAACTGATGTCACTGCAGTTCCTCTAACCGGAAAGTCTTAGGGTTCGAGTTCCGACGGTGGCAAATTTTCGACACTATTTACATAGCTAGGACGATATCAGTCGCTTTCTGGAGGAGAATTATAGCGGCCGGGTGCTCTGATAGGTAGTTTCCCGTGTTTTTTCCTATCGATACTTCGTAAATGCCGGAGTAGTACCGTGACGAACGGGTCACAGACCGCGCGCGATCTTTCTTTCCTCTTCCTTTTCATACCCTCACCCCTATTTACTCACACTTACATCACTATAGAAGCACACATGTCGGGAGACCAGTCGGGAGTTTCGAGCTTGACCCAGCTGGGGCGGTGCCCCACTGGTGGGAGATACCTGGTTGGGGAAAATTCAGCTAGCCAATGGGAAGGTCGGCGCCGGATCTCACCATCCAGAGGGGGGAAGATCGCTGCCACCTCCCGAGGAAAGACGCGTGCGCTACACTTACGGGACTAGGAATCGTAGCAGTTGATGCGCCCGGAATCACTAATCAATCAATCAATCCGAAAGTACTCGTACCCAGCACTGAAATTATATCCTCCGTTTTCTGATCTTTCCGATCCCACCAGATATTCTCTGCAATCAGCCACCGAGTCATTAATAATAAACGACAGAGACCAAAATCATTTAAAGAGATCTCCGTATGATGTATAGTCACCAGGTGTTGTGAACTTTCAATGATAATAATGGACCTTATACCCTTATATTTGAGAGATGGAAACTTCCGCTGGACACCAAAATCTCCGCTAGCGAATTTCCGGGATTCTTCTTCATATTTCATTTTTTATTATTTTAGCTATTTATATATTGGCTCTTAGTTATTTCCCAAGTCTGCAGTGTCATCGACCACTTTCCTCATAACTTCATAACCACTTCCGTGCATACAATTATTGTTCCTCCACTTCCAATTTACGTTATTTTGCTTCAGACGCCGCAATTATAACGTTGAACTTTGCGATCTCACAACTGGCGAGCTGCTCGGGTTCTGAACGAGGGCGGTTTGATTCCGGGCACAGTCGCCGCTACGAACGCGCAGCTGGAGAGGTTTCGCCGAAGGCGCGGGCGGGGAAGGGCGAAGGGGTGGGGCGCAACGACGCCCAGCTCCGAGCGAGCGACGGGCAGCGGAAGGGCGGAGGGTGGCGGACGGGGACAGGGGAGGGGAAGTTATGAGGCGAGAGTGGCCCCGGGCCCGGTGAGCCGGAATCGAGAGAGGAGAACGAAAAGGCTCCGGGAGGAGGGGGCGGTAGAACACACTGGGTCGAAATTGGCCCAAAAGGAGACAAAAATGATTAAAATAGATTTATCTTTCCCCATTGACACTAAATAATGAAACGATAAACTGGTATCCATCAAACAAGCCAATAAAACACTTAGGCCTAAACATCGGCACAAAACTAATCTAAAAATATCACATTGACAATAAAGTAATACAGGCTAAAAACAAACTATTAGAATTAAAACCAAAATTCAACAAAAACAGCCATCTATTATATGAAACAGCACTTACAATATATAAAACAATAGTTAGACCCCTCCTACTGTACCCATGGCCCAATATGGCAAAATGCCGCTCAGACCAATCTTAAAAAAGTCGAAGTTATCCAAAAGCAACCATCATCAATCCTAACAACAATTACCAACGCACCATGGTTCATATCTAATACACAGCTCCGTAAAGAATTCAATCTCCAACTCATCTATGTAAGTACCATCAAAAGAAAAAAAAATTAAAAAAATTGATTTCCTGAAGTAATGAAAATTTCCGGAAGTAATGAGTCAGATTGTTTATATTTGACTAGACATGTCCACACATTTGATATCAATGAATGGCTTTCAAAAATCTGTCCCGTGTGAGCCAATTCCTTCTCCTTGATTATTATCGAATTTCTCTTTACACCTCTTAGTTTCTTTCTCAGGAATGGCGATTTAATATGGTTCTAATATTTATTTAATCAAATTGTATTATTTGTTTATAGAACTCCAATAAAAAATAGGTAAACGAAATAATTCGATTGTAGTTGCAGTGAATTTAACTCACGCGCTGTTTCAAAATGTAAATAAAAATCTCTGGAGAAGTATCCGTGATAAACATACCGCGAAAGAGATAATATAATTTTATTGGCAGCTGATAAGCTAAAATATGAAAAATCTCAATATTCTCATATTAATATCTTCACTAGTTTTAAATCACCAAAAAATATATTTCATTTTGTGAATTTTGCAGAATATCCTACGCATAAGAAAAAACTAAAAGTTTTATTTTTTTTAAATTTAGTACCTTTTGTAAAGGTATTCTGCTGGCTCATGGACAGCAGCTTTCGCGGGTTCAATTCGCGATTTCAAAAGCTGGTGCAATTGTGGGTTCAATTTTCAATCGGGCAAAAAATTAAGCTGTTGCATTCTAATACAATATTCTTTCAGTTTCTATAGCTGTGAGACGAAAGAAAAGTTCTGGCGGGCCATGTGTACTAGGTTGGGAATACGACATTCTCGCCACACACTCCCTCCCAAGGCGTGGATAATAAATACAAACTCCAGGCCCGGAAACACTGCTAATTCGTAAAAGTTGTATTTATCTAAAATACCACATACATATATACATTTTGTAATATTTGACACCATACTTGGTACGTTCAATAGTGTATTTCCTTCGACATCCTATCAATTGTTCTAGGCGCGCATTCAGAGCCGTTTCTACCCACAGTCCCGCCCCATAGATGGCCGCGAGCGGATCGGGAAGGCGTGGAGTGGTGAGAAGAGGTGAGGGTAGGGGGGGCGGGAACGAAAGGGGGGCCGCCTGCGAGGAGCCGCGTAAAGCGCAGATGACGAAGAAAGTTAGATAGGGGACGCAGCGGCCGGCGGTAAATGACGAGGAAGGAGCGAAGCAGCAGTTGGGAACAGGTGACAGCAAATGAACGGAATGTCTGAACAGAATTTCAAAGGGAATATTTGAAACGACATCGATGATCATTGAGAAAGGAAAAGAATTTTAAATCTTTTTTTTAATATCTAGGGCAATAACAACATTCTGCAAAAGAAGAATGCCAATAAAAAAGAAAGAAGAAACTGTAAAAGAAATAAATATGTATTCAAATAAAATATATTATATACATTTTTAATATTTAAATATAAAATATATAAATATTAATAATATATAAGTTTTACATACGTAAGTAATAAAAGAAATATATATTGCAATTAGTATGTGGTATTTGACATTTTTTTATTGAGAAACAGTATTTCTGTCGTAATAGGTTGAGTAATTCAGATAACAACAGTAAAGAAACAGAATGGCCAAGTTAGTTTCCAATCCCTTTAAAAATTTGATGGTGTATAATACCCAGATTTGCATTTAAATGTGATTTAGGAATTATAATTTTCTGAACAAACACCACAGAATTTGTGTCACATCTGAGCGATAAAATAATTTATTTCCAATAAACCGTCGACGTACTTGCTCAAGAATAATAATAGAACACTACGCATAAGTAAATATCAAATTTACTTATAGTGAATACTTTAAAATGCATCACTCAATGAAGAAATACGGAACATTGAAGAAGAAGATAAATAATTATGTAGTGATGACGGACGCCCACAATACAAATAGCTTATTAACTAAGAGAGGTAGTAAGGTCAGATGGTACTTTAATATTCGCTGACCAATGGGCGGGGGGGGGGCGGTGAATCACAGCGTGGTTTTATTCTGTATCTTTGCCCCTACGCGGTTAATATTTGGAGTTACGGTTTCATGGTTCAGTTCTTTCTTAACCGTCAATGTTATTTTCGTTTTCCACCTCTTATCGGATGTTCAGAAAATAAACATTCGAAACTGTCACTATAAATATTGGCTTAGTAAACAGTAGGCATTCCCTTACAATCAGGCCTGCCCATAAACAGATTGGAATCTTTCTTTCACACTTATCGATGTTGATAACGGTTGTGCAATTGAAAAAACCTTGTATATGTTGACCTAGATCTTCAAAAAACAGAACTTTTTACATGTCTTCCCACGCAAAGGACCGTAAATATCAAAAATGATTTGAATGCATATGCCTTTCCTATACCTCAACACTTGAAAATATTTTAATATAAACACGTGGAAAATTATTGTAATATATTACTAAATGCGTGAAGCATTACTTATTAAATATATAAAAATTTCTCTCAATTGCGGTTTATTCTGAGTTCCGCCGCTGATCCCTTCCCTTCGGTGTTGTCCAGGTAGCAGTATGCCATTAGAATGCCACTGTTAATTATCCATATTTGACAAAAGTGAAAGTAAAAGAAGAAAACTAAAATGACAAGTGCCTGACGAACCAGAATATTACGAGGTTCAGGGACATCCTGAGGACAGCTTTCAAAGGAAAGGTAAAATATCGGAGCTAGTAGCGCTGAAGCCGACCCAGGAAGATTACGAGGCCGTGTACTCTGGCGCATGCGGCTCAGTGGGAGTCGCGCTCAAAAGGCATGAATATTTTCTCTCCACGTGGCTTGTCATCTCTCGCAGTAGTCTGGCACTTTGGCTTTACTGTCGAGTAATTCCGCAATTGTGTTCATGCCTTGCACGTGGTTCGCAACTTTAAAACCCTACGCAAGATAAAGGTAATGTAAATATCCCACTGAAAAAATTAGCGAAACTACAAGAATGGGAGAAACAAGAGTGAACAGCAAATCACAGGTGGCAATAGAGAAATTAGAAATAAATGCGAAAACTGCAGGATTGAAAATGAAGAGGAGGGAAAAGTGAATAAAGTGCGAAAAGACTAAGATATTTAGTATAGCAATCAGAAATCAGAATAGTCCTCTGCATTGTGCACCGAAGTTAGGCGGAGAGAAGGAAGAATGGGAAAGAAGAAACTTTTTAAACAGATAGAGACAAACATAAAAGTAAGGAAAATACGTTTTAAACAGTGAAACTATGCAGGAATTGTAAAATGGATAAATAGTAAACGATGCAGTAAATAGAGAAGAGTAACATCAAATTTTACAAAAGAAAGATGAGAGAGAGAACAATTGCAAAGAGAGAGTAAGAACATGTTTAATAGAGACATAATAACCCAATGGGCAGGAATAGAAAAGTTAAAAAAAGCCAGAACAAAGCCGGAGACTAAACAAGTATTGCAGGCGAAAAAAACAGTTCAGACGAAGTAAAAAGAGAAGGAATCTGAGGTGATGCTCAACACGGAAGGGAGGTTACAAAGAGATCACTAAATAGACCAGGGCGGCAGTGGTTCAGTACAGAAACGAGAATCAGATTTGGTGTGTTCGATCAGCTCTTGGAACGGAGCTGGCAAGGAGGAAAGCGATAGGGAGAGAAAAGAGAGCGCAAGCAAATCACTAGCCGAATGAAAGTGGAGTCTTGTGTACGTGAACAGCGGGTGAACCGAGCGATAGACCTGATGCGGAGTGGAAATGAGACAGGAAGGAACAAAGGGAAGTACTAAATAGTGAAGAGGGAGGTAATACACGAGTGCCGAGTGAAGGAACTATAAAAAGAGAGACAAATTTGGAGAAATAACGAGTGGTTCAGAAGTTGAAAGAGAGCGGGCACTGTATTGCGAGAACAAACTGAAAAATGAGGACTTGTGAGAGGGACGTTTTGTGAGAACAGCAGAGAAACATGCAGCTAAGAGTAGAAAGAAGGGGAGTAGTCCCTCCCCCTTGGCTGAGAGGGAGCTGGAATGAAACCGAGAGCCAGCAGCCGACAAAACAGCCCAAGAAATTAAGCGATGGAGTGTGAACTGAAGTAACGAGAAGGTTGACAAACAACGAGCGAGAGAGCGATAGAGAGCGATAGAGAATTGGAGCTAGTGAACGAAAGGAACACAGAGAGAGAGAGAGAGAGAGAGGGAGAGAAGGTGAGTGGTATACCAGCCGAATGAGAGTGAAAACTAGTGGGCGAACTGCATGTGAAGTAAGCCACGGAGCAGAAGAGAGTGGTCATGGGGCAGGGAGGAACGACGAGAAACAGAGAACACCGAGAACGAAGACCACACGCACGAGAGCGAGCGAATAACCAAAGGAGCGAGAAGCGGAAGAAGAGAGAGAGAGAGACAAAGACAGAGAGAGAGACCGTGATAAAGAGAAAAAAATAAACATCGTGAGTAGTTCGTTAGCCGGACGAAAGAGAAAACCGGAGTACCCGAATAGACTACGAAGTGAACCATATACCAGACGCGAGTGGACATGGGACAGAGAGGAATGAAGAAAAGCAGAGGACACCGAGATCGAAGACAACGCGCGAGAGCGAGCGAGCAAGCGAATAAACACAGGAGCGAGCAGTGGAAGAGGAGACACAGCGACAGGGAGAAGGGGGGGGGGCGAGACAGCGAGGCCGCAGCTGCCCCGCGCCGGCAATTTGCCGGCCGGCCGCCACCCTATTACCTCTGGTGGCGCCGCGCGCGCCGCCCCCCGCCTCCCACACTCCACTCCTCTCCCGCCCCGACGCGCCTCATGCATAACCCATGGCGGCGCCGCCAGGTGCGCACTAAGGGCCCGCGACAACCGCCACGCCGCTCCGCCGAGCGCTCTCTCGCGCCGGGCCCTGCGCCCAGGCAGCCCGCCCCGCGGCCACGGCGCCGCGCCCAAGCACCGGTTAAGCGGTGGCACGCCCTTTATTACACCGCTCATTCACCGGCTTCGGTGACGCACAGGCTTCGTTTCAAGGTCGCTTCAAATACGCAGAGCCCGGGATGACGGGTTCGAGTGACGCATAATGCGTGGGGGTTGTCTATCTGCTATTGTGGCGCGTTTGCATTCTCCTGCGGATTCTCTATTACATTCTCAGTTGCCGGGCGCGTCGATTACTATAGTATATTATCGCACGCACAGCGAATACTCGCCGCCTCTTGCGCAAGCCAACTAATATACCCTCCCTAACAACCGCGGCATTCGTAGCAACTACTCCTGCAGATAAAAGCAAAATACTAGGTGAATACTTTGCCACAACCTTCACTCCCCATCCTTCAGAAAATCCCTTTCATGATCAGTTACTCCTCGAAGAAATCCGCCGAACTAGAACAACAGTCCCAAGATGTCCAAAATTCATATCTCCCATCGAAATTGTGAACCATTTATCTGTCGCTGCCCCAAAAGTTTCCAGTGGTCACGACTTAATTCCAACGTACGTACTTAAACGCCTTCCATTCACAGCCATTCTGCATATAACATCAATATTCAATGCATCTCTTCGTCTGTCATATTTCCCTCGCAAATGGAAACACGCCCACATCATTCCCATTCTGAAACCAGACAAGCCAAAAAACGACCCGTCAAGTTATCGCCCAATTAGTCTTCTGCCCTCATTAGGAAAACTGTTTGAAAAATGTATCCTCACCAGATTAATCTCCCATCTCAGTTCAGTCCAAGCCATACCTCCGCACCAATTCGGTTTTCAACCACTACTTTCCACAAATCACCAAATATTAAGACTAACCGAGGATATAATCGAAGGCTTCCATGAAAAGAAACACACAGTCGCAATCTTCCTCGATATTGCTAAAGCTTTTGACACCATCTGGCATCCAGGACTGTTATACAAACTTATTCACATCGGAACCCCCGACTATCTTATTCACATCATCAAAAGCTACCTTGCCGATCGCACCTTTTCTGTCCGCCTTCCTGGAGCCCTTTCACTATCTTTTCCCATAAAAGCGGGAGTACCCCAAGGATCTGTTCTCTCTCCCACACTATTTAATCTTTATACAGCTGATATACCATCCACCCCTCATACCTCCATTGCTCTGTTTGCTGATGACACCGCAATATATTCCTCAAACCGTGATATTGATACCGCACAAGAAGACCTGCAACACCACCTCTTTAAGCTTTCTGACTGGGCCAAGAAATGGCATATCCGGATAAACCCTGCGAAAAGCCAAGCCAAAATCTTCACGCTCCGAAGACCAAATAATCCTTCCCCTCTCAAATATCAAGGAGAAAATATAACTTGGCTCCCAAACAACAAGCCAGTTAAATATCTGGGAGTACTTTTTGATAGGCGGCTCACATGGAAACCAAATATTCTCCACAGAATAACCCTGGCAACCCGTAGAACCCACCAATTATATCCCATACTCAAAAAGTCATCACCCTTGCAACTCCATGTCGCCACTCACCTATACCAGTCAATGATCCGCCCAATTTTATCCTACGCTTCTCCTATCTGGGCCTCAGCCAGCAAATCCAACATCCAAAAAATGCAGGTTTTCCAAAATAAATTCCTCCGAACCATCACAAAAGCTCCATGGTTTGTACCTAACTCTCAGTTACATAACGAACTCGGCATTACTCCTATCCCCGTCCATTTCTCCCTCCTATCCTCTCGCTTCTATCCTAAAATTCCCCAGATTCCCTCAGCCGTACATTTCAAAATCGGTAAACAAAATCCTCACCACAATAGACTAAAGCGAAAACTACCGCGACAGTTCTTCGATCCTCCTTGATTTTCATGTACCCGATGTGGCTTCTCACATTTAATTCACATGAACTCAATGTATTCGTGTCTATAATTTCTCAGTCAAAGTTAATGTAATTCTATGTAACATAACTGTATCGTACTCGGATGCTGAGGGCCTTCGGGCCAAGCAGAAATAAATGAAAAAAACTATAGTATATTAGGCCCACTAGTGGAGTGCATTTTACGTTCAGGGAGGAAGCTGTGTCCTTCCTTCGTTGGAAAATTTCAGGAGCAGACTTACAGGTCGGGTTGCAGGGTTTTTGTATTGTACTTCCAAGTACTGAATTGAATTGAATTGAGGCATTATTTTATGTAGCACGACTCAGACCATGAAGCCTGCTTTACCGTCTGACCACGCAAATTTTGCTACGATCCTTTCACCAACTAGGGGAGAAAGAAGGTATTACTTGGGCGACGAAACAGGCAATTTGAATTTAGCTCAGAGGCTTCATTTAGGCTTGAGGATCTTTTACATGCAGTAAATTTACTAACATTGGACAGCCAACATCGATCGGGTTTGTACCCTTGGGTATAACAGATTTGGGTATAACAGTTCTATACGCCATGATGTCATGATTTTCCGACATGTGAGGCAGGGTTGGCCATATATATATGTGTGTTTGCGAAAATGTGTGTGTGTTCATGAGTAAAAAGAAAAAAAATTATGAGCAAGGAAAGTCAACCCGCGGTTCGCAGTCCTTTTATTAAGGTACTGTTCCGGCCTTCCTCTAGTATTTATCACAGAAACAACAGCACTATATCGATCAGAGCAGCCGGCCACCACAATTCTCTTCCTGACAGGAACTAAATTCGACCCGGCCATATAGCTGGAAAATCAGCCATCGTAAGGACTCGAGCCTTGGAATCTTCTAATCAGCGACGCTGTAATGGGCAAGTGTTTCGCCACTTAATTATCTCAGCGTGCATACATTTAGATCCTAGCGATTTTCCGGTCGCCCATTTACATGTGGTTCTTCCCTTATGGTAAATAAACAAGAACATTTTAAATTCATTGTGAACATTTTCTGGTGAAAAAACACCACGGTCTTCTCCTCAATTAGATAAGCAAATGCTTATGTGATATTACTGAGAAACGCTTCATTTCTGCACAGCAGTTTCTTGTCTTATCTTCTTCTTTAACGCTCAACGTTACAATAGTGTTTTACGGCAATCAATACTTGCAATGCCAAAACGGTTGAGGAATTATTTACTGCTATGTAAATGAGGAAACCACTGCTGTCTTTTACGTCAAATTACTTACTGTGTACATGTACACATCTTAAATATAGATACTCATTCACCCTCACGTTCGGCACCAACGGGAAATCCACATTTGACGAGTCTCGCAACTAGTCCTCTGCTGCGTTCTTCATTTTTCTCACAAAAGGGAACACTATGCAGCGACGATAGATTTACAACCCTTACAAGCTGTGTTCGCAAGTGCGGCTTGTTCGTGAAGACGGCCCTTAAAGTTGAGAGGATCGTACACGCTCTGAGGTCAGTTGATTGAATTATTGATTCAGGGATGCTGTGTTCATTGGTCCCATAAGTGTAGTGCGTGTTTTTTTACATCGGAAGGTGGCGGTGATCTTCCCCCGCTGGATGGCGAGATCCGATGCCAACCTACCGTCAACTAGCGGGGTTTCCCCCTAACTAGGACTCTCCCACCTACCGGGCACCGCTGAATCGGAGCAAGCTCAAAGCCCCCGACCGGTCTCATGGGCATGTGTAGTTGTGTAGTGCATGTTAGTGTAATGGTTGAAGATAGGTAAAGGAAGAGCAAGGAAAGGTTGAGTATGGTTCGTGGCCCGTTTGTTAGAGTACTGCACCGGCATTCGCCTGGTGTTGATTGGAGAAACCACGGAACACTACCGATCAGAGCAGCCGGACGCTAGAATTCTCCTCCAGACAGCGACTGAATTGTCTAGCTGACAAACGTGTCGAAAATCCTGCCGCCGTCGGGACTCGAACCTAGGACCTCCCGGTCAGAGGCACTGTAGTGACGTCAGATGATGCACTACACCACTTCTTCCGGCCTGTAGAATGCTCATTTTGGCAGTCCAGGCATCTAGCACAATTCCCATCCCAAATTTGCTGCGGTCAGAAAGTCGATGCTTCCGTCGTGACTTGAATCAAAAACCTCCTAACATACCACATTGTTCTTGCGGGTACACTCTCAGATGGCAACTACATATACTCAGGTAGATCAGCTAATTTTTTTTTTGTTCTGAGCATTCACGTTGTTTAAAGTATGTTGCAAATTATAATATTACTTGATTTAATAAAACAATGTAGACTTTCACGGCTGTAAATACTATTAAAAATACCTTTGGTCATCACTCAATAGGGCATTTTTATGTGCCCAAATGTTTCGTTTGCTATTGTGGCAGACATCTTCACTGGACGCTGTGTCACGCAGTGTCCTTTCAGACAACTCACTGTTGACTGTCCGATAGACCACGGTTATGCAGCCCGAAAGATATTTTTAATATTACTTGGTTTGTTATACGAAATGTTGCTTTGCGCATTCCTCGTAACACGTAAACTCGTTTGTCAACATAAAAATTATGACATTTGTTATGTGAATACTCTATATTTTCATCAGTTTCATTTTCGGAAGTGAAATAACATTATGAAAATAATAAAATTATTATTGCATAAAACGCCCTTCAGTATTATTTCTCATCTTTAGATACAACTTTAAAATAATTCTACTTCTGCACAAATTCAAAGATAATAATAAAAAATAAAAAGGATTTTATCGGAAATTTGTAAATAATACTAAGAAACAAAACGCAGAGATTACGAACATACTTGGTTACTTCAACTATTACAATTGCGATCAAAGGAACTGTACTTTGCAGCAGGCTGAAGACATCACTGAACTGAGACATTCGTTACGAAATGCGCGTCCGCTGTGATGGTGAATCGATCTTATGATCTAAACAATTATGATTGGTCAATCGGTATGATATAACAAAATTGAGCTTAAGAACTGCAAATCATATAGCGTAAGTAAATCATACAACGTAAATGAATAGAAGTGTCCAAGTCAATTACTGACTATGAATAAAACAAAAAAATTCTCCGCAGATGAGAGGTTTTACTTTTAATATTGTAAAACATAGCATGACATTTCATAGTTCAACGTAACGACATCTTCAGACGTAGAACCACTATTATGTATGAATAAGACTATATCAAGAACTTCTACCTGAAGATATGGTTATATTGAATTAACCATCGAGGTAAAGGTGAACGTCGTACTATTTTTTGTAACACAAAAATAAAATGTTCATATGTTGAAAATGTTTCTACTTCATTGACTGTCTGTAATTTACTCGAGAACTTCTATTATTTTAATTGTATCACAATAGACAATCACGCTGGCCTCTTTATTTGACCAAACAATTATAATCGTATAACACAGCGTAAGAAAATGAGATCTACCTCTTGCTTTCTTGGCCACAGTGCTCTTGTGTAGTCTTGCACTCTGCATGCACGCGCAGAAACGCTATGAGAAGGAGAGTAAAAGGTGTACATCTGCTGAAACCTCTTTATTGTACATACGACATCACTATGTAATTCATTCCCTTCTGCAGTAGATGACGAAAGAGAGAATATTTTACTTTCAAATATGTACTTTATTTTCCTGAAATACGAAGCTTACATAATAAATCAATTTCCTAATTGAAAGTAAACAAAACTCCAGCTATTAGAACTCTCTGCGACAGCCAAAATTTACAGAGCAGAGCTCATTCCATTTTGCATCTCTATTTTTTCCGACATTGGAAAATAACACACGTCAATATAAACAGAGTTCCATTATGTTTCTTCTCTAGAAATTACACCGGTTGATTCAATCCATGGTCCTAAAGCTTCAGGATATTGTCGATCAAAGTAACAGTGTTAAAGATATAGTATGTCATCTTTAAAAATGTATTGCAGTCGTAATATTACACCCACTTTCATAATGATTGTGTTTCAAAACCGCGCTAGTTTGCGAGATAGTATAAAAATGTAATGTTAAATATTTATCATTTTATTTCGTATATTCTATATGTTTACAAATCGTAGGTTACTTTGTTAAACAAAAAATAGATGAATCAGAAAAAAATGTGTGAAATTTCAATCACTTCAGAACATTTTAATGTTTAAATAGAACAATATTTTTAATAAAATTTTCACAAGGGTGATCTTCAAGAACTGGAGGAACGAACATAAGACGTGTTTTAATTTTATCACTATTTCATTTGTCCTTGGTCTACCTATCACTTCATAAAAGCTCGTTAAAACAGGTTTTAAAGCTTTTTGATTTGTAACTTTGCACACATATCAGAATTTGGGGTCCAATAGAGCTGCTCCAAAGATGTTAAGATCGCTGCAGGCGGGGAAGCAGTTTTGAACCCCATAATCGGAATGCCTGAATGAGTGGATATGTGTCAGGACTAACTACCGACGAGATGTTTTTGAGCTTAAACTTGGTAAACAAGTCAAGAGTAAGATCTACTCGTAGTAATACAGGTCCTGAGATCATTACAATTTTAATTTTCAGGAACTTTTTGCATTAATCCCTTGTGATATTTCCAAAATTTTCTGTAAAATTGCCGATTTCTTCCTTTGATTTTTTCTCCAATAGAGAAAGGTAAATATAAAATGCCTCTGATTTTCATTTAAACCTTGAAAAATTTGTAAATTTTCGAAAGTTGAAATGTGAGATAAAAGTGACGTTTTATGTTGCGAGTAGGAAATCCTATGAACAAAATGAAATTACTTCTACCAGGTTTGTTATACACTATTTTTTACAGTGTTCATAACTTTCATTGCATTTTTATTCAACTATACAAGTCACTTAATGATATATTACAATCAGTAGCAGCTGATGCGGTCAGACGAAATTCTTTTGTTTTCATTGTTGCATTCACATATTTATTTAAACACTCGAGCATCGTCTCCCTTTTAGCAATAGTGCTGTAAAATGATGTTTTAGCAAGCTTTGCCTACCCTAGAAGATCTGTTTTTACTAGCGGGTGCCTAAAAAAATTATTTAACATGCTAAAAAGGTAAACCCGGCTACATGGAACCTACCGTAATATTAGTACTTGAATAGGAACCAAAGTATAAGATACCAATGGCCACCATCATCACGTTTAATATTTATTACCCTTTACCACGATTAATATTTAATATCCTAATTAGAATTTAATAACACTAAGAGGGGAAAAGTTTTGGTATGCCGCACATTTCCATTAGTTCTGGACTGAAGCGCCGCGCCGACCTGTTGTCCGCAACGACCGCCCCAGGGCAGCTCGGATGTTTCCACGAATTATCAGAGTGCAGCTCCACCACAATGTTTTGCGTGGTCTGCGTAAGGACGTTGACTGGCAAAGTAAAACAAAAATTCCCTGTGCGATGCATTTTGATATTACTTTATTAGTCTTTAAAAACGTTTATTAATTTTTAATGGTTAAAAAGATAATAAATTTAATGCTTATTAAATTTCCATGGAAATATTCTCATTTTATGTTTTCATTAAATAATTTCCATCTGAAAATCTTTAACAATTTTACAATTAAATTAACACATAGGTAGTTTTTTTAAATATATCATTAATGTTTTTACTTTCACGAAAATATACTTTATAAAGTGTTGATAAAATGTCTTAATACATAGATGTTGATATTTTTGTGCTGTACTGTATATGTAAAATCCTCGACAGTTTTGAGTCTTACAGATTTACCACAACATACCTTTGTAGTGCAGTAACTTTAAATTCAAGTACATGACACAAGATCTAATCAGGATTCAACTCGTAACTACATGCCTCCATCCCTCCACACTTCACAGAAGCAATTAATTCAGTTCGAGAAACCATTTCTCTACGTATGCAGTTGGTGCGAATTTACGAGGCGAGTGGTATTTTTAATAACGCCTACGTCTCTCTTTAATTTATGTCGCTTCGGAAGGAATTTCAATATAGTTTCTCCGAATATTTCATCTCGTAAGGCATATGAAATACAAACGCACCCAGAAGGTCTAAGAATAAATTCCTATAATATTTCTTAGATATTCAATATTATTTTAAATTATATGTCATTCCAGTTACATTTGTGTCTAAAGCAAGTATATAAGAAGTATGTATCTCAATTAATTCATCCTAGAATAAATGAAAAAAAATTCACATTTCTCTTACAGTACAAGTACAAAACGGAGTACCGGAATTGCAGTGTTGTATAAGCGCAAGTGGCACTGTGTTGTAGAGGCGCATTTTTTATCTTAGTTATTGCTCTTGTAAAACGTTCAGTTTACCAATATTTTCTTTTCAATGCCTTTAATACATGTTATTGCATTTCACATTGATCTATTCGAAATAATAAAAACGATGTATATCACAGAGTTTTTCTAACACGTTTGCAAAAGCAAATGCACCGTTTCGGAGAGTGCATGAAACATTCGAGACAAGCGTATGAAAATACACACGTGAAATATTATGAAATATTATCATACTCTGGCATACGCAATCGATTAAATTGAATGCAATAATATTATTTATTTAGCTTGTCCTTAACATTCATTTTCCAGTGTTGTAGTTTAAGACGCATTATTTAGTTATTCAAGGGTGAGAGAACATTTTTAAGTGCTTTGTGCAATAGTAATTCACAATTATGATGGTTTATTACACAAAATAAGAGACCTAACTATCAGAAGAGGACCTGACCAACAGTTTTGGCGAATAAGTTCTTCGTCATGGCGTGGAGGACCTCAGAATTGTCCTGTATCTCGAGGTTAACCGAGGTCCCTTGCATACGTGTGAAGACTTCAACGGTCGGAGCAGCAGCCATGAATCTGGTGCAAAGGGCGGAAGAAGCAACCGTTTACATGGTGTTAGTACATGAAAGAGCTTGTCCCCACGCCCTAAGGTGACAGCCTCACTTAGGTACGTACTCTGCACATCAATAGCAACGAGGCCAGAGGATTACACTACTGTTTTCAATCACCAAGGAGATATCAGGCAAGATAAGATATCTCAGCAACGAAAAAGATTAAACAACTTGAAATAGCGGCAACTTTAAGACTGGCTACCTGGAATGGTCTAGGCCTAAGGAACAATGAGATCTTGGTAGAGCTTGAAATAAGAAACATGAACATTGATATAACCGTCATCACCGAAAAAAAAACTGGAAGGAACTACCGACCAAATCATCATATAATGTTCTATTCTGGTGTCCCTCAATCATCGAGGGCTTCATCTGGTGTAGCAATTCTATTGGCTAACCGATGGAGGAACAGTGTAAGTAAAAGATACAACTTTGTTAACGACCTTATTAGAATATGGACATTAAAACTGAAAAGATGATATCTAACAGTGATTGGTGTGTATGCCCCGGAAGAAGGTAAGAAAGAAGAAAGTGAAAGGTTTTGTAATACCTTACAGAAATATTTGAATATGTCCAACAGTAATGGCTTTATTACTATCTCTAGGGATACTAATGCGTGAGTCGGAAATATCCCCAATTCCAAATATTCTAGGAAATCAAGGAGAAATGACAATGAAAATGGGAAATGTCTCAGAAATTTTTCCACCTTCAACAACTTGACAATAACTAATACTTATTACAGTCACAAAGTTTTTTGGTCCACCAAACTTTTTTTATTCACAAGTTTACTTAGAAAGAGGGTTCCAATCTATTATTGACTAAGTCATTGCTAATAAAAAGCTTGCCTCAACTATAAAAGACACGATCACATAGGGGTCCGGAAATAGGAGCAGAGAGATCTATTAGATCTAGAGAAATCAATTCTAAATATCCCTGCAAGATGGTCCTATAAGAAGCAAAATTTTGAAGATGAACCAAAGAGCACCAACAAAACACATTTGCTGAAAGAGGAAAGTATAAGGAAATTATACTCCTCACGGCTCTGGAAATACAGGAATAACCGTTAAGTAGAGACGTTGATACAGAATGGCAAAATATCAAGGAAGTTATTAGTCAATCAGTGTCAAAAACACTAGGTAGAAGACGTAAATATAAAAATAATTGTAAAATACTCAAGCCATGGAATGAGGAAATGCAAGACCTTGTGTATGATAAGAAAAAGGTAACTTAAAATATTTGCAGCCCATCACATTAGAGGATCGGTTAGATATTAAAGGTGGTGCGCTATCGCGAAGAGAGAAATTAGAAAACTCAAAAGGAAAGTTGGGATCAGTACATCTCAGACATAGAACACGATGTACACGGTGCACAAAATATGGCCTACATAATAATGAAACATTTAAATAAAGAAGAAAGAGACACCGCCAGAATCTCCGTCATAAGTGAAGACGAATGGTTTACGTACTATAAAAACTTATGGACAGATCCAGACGAAGAACCCGAACTTACAAACCAAGGAGAGGCCGAACCGTCTAATGCAGACCCAATTGAGCTAAAAGAACTAGAAGGGGCATTGAAAAGTTTCAAGAACAAAAAAAAACATAGATTCAACCAATATAGAACTTTTTAAATATGCACCAATAGAAATGAAAGAAAGATTTCTGTATCTTTTAAATGTACTGTAATGTCACACTCTTTGTGAACGGTCCTGATAAACCCCCCACCCGCGATTTTAATTAATCAAAGCACTACTCGCAGCGCTGGCCGTCGGTTTGCTACCTGCGCGGCGCCGGCCACTGCCTCTCCCTGCTGCCGACCACCGTCGCTCCAGCCCGGCCAGTGCCTCCCCCCCCCTGACCGCCACCTAGCCGCACTGAGAACGCAGGCGTATAGTTTACCACCCACGCAAGAATCGGCCACCTGCGACTTTCTTGCAACTCACACCCGAGGTGCCGATCACGGGCCACGCCACACGAGGCGCCGTGAAATAGTTTCAAAAGGCAGCCACTTTGTTGTTTTAAAGATGGACCCTCCACGACCAGCGCCAGCGGTAGAAAAAATGTCTCATCCACTAAAAGTTTGCGCCGCCGGCTCTCGCGAGTGGGGAGAAGGGCAGTTAACAGGGCGCAGAACTCTTTACATTTGCGCGAGGCGTGATGGCTTGATATACTACGCGATTTGTCATGGACGCCCCTGCAAAATAGCGACTGATTGACACACAGCTGTATTGCATTTCACCGGCCGCGGCGTTCACCTCCCCTTGCATGGGGCCGTGCAGTAACTTTCGCACGAAAAACGCAACGGCAATTTTTTATGTGCCTCATGAGCTAGCGCACCATTGATTCGAGTGTCGCCTCGCCACCGCTCCCGATAGCTGATTCTAAGTAACCAGGTTGAGACACTCGGATCAGAGGAGGGGATCAAATCCTTCGTTTTGTCTCCTGTGAGGTACCCAAAGACACTCACAGCTCAAACTTCGAACTTGGCACTTGGCAATTAACTTCTGTTCGAGCTTTTACGGAGTTCATACTTCTGACTTGTGCCTCTAACGTGACTTCAAAATTCTCACATAAGACTTTGCGTGCCGTAGATGAACTACAATAGACTTTGGGCTTCGAAGATGCACCCATAGTGGCTTGCATCTCGCGCCAACACGTGGGACCACTGATGTTTCAAAGACGCATCTTTGTCGTTTAATTTCGGCACTAAAACTTGTGCGTTACACGCCATCCCTTAAGTTCACCGTAACATGTGCCCACAGACCGCTCACTTTGACTGCGTTTTGCCTGATTCGGGGAGCAAACACAGATCATCGCCACGTTAACGTGACATAACCGCCGCCACAGTGGGCCCTATGGTCACACGCTGTCGTAGGACGTCCTGCCTGGATGAAGGAGAAAGAGCCGGGCCCGCATCTCACCGCCGCCCGCTGCGTTTCAGGCTACGCCGACACCCAGCCGCCCAGAAACGAAGTCATCACGTCAACAACAGTAAGACCTTTTGTGAATAACCCGTAACCGAGTCCCCGTCAACTTCTTTTTCCCCGCCGAGGTGCGGATAGACTATAACAAAGGAAGCTGAGAGCGTAGATGCCACCAATATCCATATTATTGCAGCGGAAAATTATTTTTTTTTCTTTTTGTTTCTTTGTGACAATTTCAACTAGGATAGTAAGCCGCAATAACTTTATCACAATTTGTAGTAATCTTTGTAATCATCATTCATTCGCATGCTCATCATCACCACCTTAGTTTTTGTCTTGGAGTCGCATTGCGTGAATTAGTAGACGCAACAAATTACAAAAAAAAAGAAACTTGAGATTCCAGGTACACCTAGAAGAAGGTGAGACTATCTTCTTGGTGACGGAACAGGTTATTGGTTCTAGTCCTTGATGATGATGATGATGATGATGATGCTCAAAATAATTTTTTATCACGAATCAAACAAAATGAGGACTAGACTAGAAAATGAGGATAAATAGACTAGCAAAAAACTATCACTAAATTTAAATACAATATCTAACAAAACTAGGATTTCTATGAAAACTATCTCATGGCTTTGCCAACATGTTTATATTTCTCACAAGAAATGTTGTTTTCTAGATAAGAATATGATGCATTTCTTCCCAATAGCATAAACTTCGGTACTAAAGTTACTTAACTGATTGAATGAATATTGTGTTCCCGGACACATTAACTTCTAAGGTTTAGTGTGATGCATGCCTTAGGGTGGTCATAACTCGGGAGGTGGCGTCATTCCCCTCAGCTGGAATGTGTTATTTGGTGCCGACCTACACCTTATCTTTCGGTGAATTCCCTATCCAGATATCTCCACCAGAGAGACACCGTCCTTTTCAGACAATCTCAAGCTCCCGATAGAAAAGCACACGAACAATTGTTTAGATATACACGACAAATAAACATCCGATTGTTAAAGTACTGATCTGGCATTCGCCTGTCATTGATCGGAGAAATCACGGAAAACTACTAATCAGAGCAGTTGCTTGGCTGTTCGGGAGACGGCGCGTCGTAGGCACAGGTGCCAATGTTTTGGCCGCTATCCCGTGTCCTTCGTCAGGGCGAAATGCGGGGAGGGTTGCACAATGGCGGCCGAAACGTTGGTATCTGTGCCTACAAGGCGGCGTCTCCTGGACAACCAAGCAACCACTGACTCCAGTCACAAAAGGATACGCTCTTGCTAATCACAGCAGCCAACTGCTAGAATTCACCGCCAGCCAGAGGCTAAATTTGACCCAGCTCTGCAGCTAGTGGCGAAAACCATCCTAGGACCTCCAGAGATGCTGTATTAGAACTGGTGTGATCTTGAGCCATCTTATTCGGTATCACAGTTAGGATAACAAAATCAAAATGCCATAAATTATCTTGTGAGTATTTCAATCACGCAGTGAAAATACTTGTAATGCAAATGTAAAATATTTATTGGGCTATGTAGGGCAAAGTTGCAAATTTGAATCAGTACCTAAATTGAATTCGCACACGAATTTCTATGCATAAAAGCATTTGTATCATACAGGTTTGCTATAATGCTTCTGGATGACCTAATGGGATTATTAGTCAATTTTGATTGAATAGTCATTTTAATTAACAGATTTGATCTTATAGTGTTTAAGCTGATATTACTTTCTAACACTGTATGTTATTTCTGTTCCTTACATCACAAACCAATGTGTGCAGGGGGAATAAGTAATTTTAACTTTTAGGAAACAAGTATAGTTATTAGCTTCCGTATGCAAAGTAAAGCTAGTGTTGCCTTTGAAATAGTTGGACTGTGTTATCGGTGTCTTATGTTTCGATGAGTTGTTTAAATTGAACGAGAGATTGCCTTGATAGAACTAGTCCATTTTAGGAGACTGGTAAGCATTCTTTCACGCCAACAGAAACAAATAGAATGGAGATAATGTAAATAGGACGTAAAAGTGTGCGCCATCTGATGCTCTGATTGTTGGAGTAGACAAGCGAACCTACTTGTTCTAGCGACATTTACGAAAATATTACTTTTTAGAAAATAAATAATACTCTTTAAATGATTTTATCTGCAAACACAAGAAGAAATATAACAATGTTATTTAATTAAAATGTTTATCAAGAATGTTAACAAGTTTTCCTTAAGTGTCTTAAGTATCTTTTGAAAGAAGTGTAAAATACTGTTTTACTGAACAGCACATTTAAATAGTATCTAGGAAAATTGGATAGCAAGTAAAGTAAATTCAAAAGAATAAGAATAAAAAAAATCTCTCTTCATAAGATCATCGCGATATGGTTGCATGAAGCTCGTTCTGTATAATATGTATAAAAGGAAAGGAAGAAAAAATCAAGTGTTCTAATACATTATTCACATGCTATGAGTTCGTAGATTCACGCTCTATATGTTAAAATAAAATCCAGAATTAAGAGACGTGTCTGCTTAAGTTGCAGAGATGAGATATAATATTACTAGCTAGCTTCATTTTTTCCTTGCAGCCTATTCGGAAGGTTTTAACTAATAAAAAGGCATGTACTCAATTCATTTATGTAGTTCTACATAGTGTTTTCATTAACTTGGAATATTTTTAACCTAGCTAATAAGTTCAGTTTATAATACTAAAATGATTACCTTTCATTCTAATGATATCTAGACATGAAAATCTTGAAATAAGGAGTAACTCTAGATTACATTTTTCCAAGAAAATAGTAGTTTCTTTCAATTAATTTAATAATATTATTTTTACTTTATCAGCCGAATATATTGTGTTAATGTAATTATAAATAATTTTCGTCAATTTGCTAATTATCACTCGTACACTTCTTTTGAGGTCTTACGTGGGTGACTATGAATGCAATTTATATAACCAGTTTCTCGATTTGAGAGATTGCTCATTTAAGTTTTTTCCATTCCTCACTACCAATCAATGTATTTCAAATATTATAATCTATAATGGAATTACATAGAATATAGGTTGGTTTGGTATAAATTTTGTTTTCAATGAATATATATCAAGATTAAAAATGAACAATGATGTAAAGGTTCAGATTGTGTAACTTTCTCCTTTATTTCCACGGCAGTTCAATTGTCAAGAGAGACACCACAATTTACGAAGACGTTCAGAATATTCACGAGTCGTATAAACGCATCTTTACGGCACATAACTGCTTGAAACTGCCCTAAAGATAATGTTATGGTTGGGATCTCATCTAAAAGAGCAAGACTAGTAGCTTCTGAAGTCCTAATTATGATGTTTATATGGTACCATATTAACACAGAATGTTACATTACGCAAACATTACTAGAGGACATCTAGGATTAATATTTACACACCCATCTCTCTGTAATGCGATATATCATGCTGAAGGAAACGTATCCCTCAAGATATAGGGGTTTCCACCTGCAGCACATCACTTATGTATTCAAACAAACGGAACATTCATCACACACCTTCGAATTTTTTGTTTAAAAAAATATAATCTGTTATTGTAAAACACAATTCACCAAACGCGCGCCAATGTCCTAAAGAGGTTACAATTTAACTTCATGATACACAAAATAGTAGAATGTTTTATGGAATACCTCTCCCCATATATGATGTTATAATATAATAAATATTTTATACTAATATAATTTGCAGTTTCTATTAACAATGAAGCAAGTAGAGGAGGATTGCAATTACAGAATGTTATTTAGTTTTTCAAACTTATAATTATTTATCACGGGTTTAAGTGGATTTTCTTGTTGCAAACGTGAAAATTTTCTTGAAAAATCTAAAACCTACCACTATCGGGTATACTTTTTGCTGCATCTGATCCTGATATGGTTCACTCTCAAGTATCACAAGCCTAGATATCACCTGCTATTGGAACTGTCCCCACCGTTCGCCGTGACTGCTAATTTGGCAGAATGGATGCCTGCAGAGCCCTTACGAGCGGCCGTTTCATGAGGTTCGTCCCAGTTACGGCCACCGTCTGCACCCTAATCTCAGTAAGCAGCATCCGCCACTTGCCCGAAGACCGCCTTGGTCGGGAATAACGAGCTCTGCGCTGGGAGGGAGGGGAGGCGGGGGAAATCTGATCGCGTGAGAGACGCGTTTATCAAACCCGGGCCAGTGCTTCTGATAGGAAGGTCCTGGGGTTTGAGTCCCGACGGTGTTGTAGGATTTTTTGACTAGCTAGATATCTACGTGGAATCAGTCACTGTCTGGAGGAGTGTTCTAGAGGATGGCTATTTTGATCGGTAATTTTTCCTTGTTTTCTACGATCACCACCAGGTGAATGCCAGTGCCATGCCCTAACAAACGGGCCACGCACCGCGCGCGATCTTTACTTTCTCTTCCTTGTCCTATTCTCGCCCCGTACTTACACACTCACTCAGTACACTACCACACACGTGTCGGGATACCTACCGGGTACTTAGAGCTTGTCCAGGTTGGGGTGGTGCCACGCTGGTGGGAGATACCTGGTTGAGGGAAACCCCGTAAACTAACATGTAGATCGGCGCCAGATATAAATCATTTAATCAATCAATTGAACACGGACAATGTTCTTTCTATGAACATTTCCAACACTAAATCCGAAGAAACCAGCAGTTAATATATTTACACTCAAGTATCACACTAACTCAAAACAAGACGGAAATACCTCGGACTTCTGAGCACAGTATAGTGATTTATTTAGTATTATGTCTTGACTCTCACCTAACATGAATAGACGTTTTCACTGTTGAAGTCAACCAAGCGAATAAAAACACAACAATTCCGTCACTATAAATAGTAATTCTTCTGTACTTTCTCCCCTTCTTCTCTACCATCCGTCATTCTTCTACACATAAATTATCATTCGACGCATATTATTATAAATTTTAAGAAATAATGGAAGTCATCTCCGTGAACTTAGTAATTTGTATATACATATAATACATATACGTTGGCGGAGATGACTTCCATTATTTCATGTAATTACATCAAAAATACAAAATCAGAATTTTCACAATTTATTATAAATTTCCCTGGACTAGTACAATGCCGCTACTGATCATGCACGAAAACCCCAAACATCGTCCTGAATGCGCCTAGGTTTATAACAAACAATTCTCTCCACGCCAATTTAAAAAATCGCTCCATCTAGAACTACAGACACTATATCCCGTGACTCCTTTTTTAAAATGCAAATGATCCCCGGCATCTTGCATTTTCAAGAATTTTTCATAGATACCTTGAGTGTTAGAAATCGTTGTCATCACTACTTATTTCTTCTTATTTACATTACGTCAATATCTCTTAAACCACTTTCATTTGGAGGTGCTCGATTGAGTTCCCACAATCAATACTGAACTTTCGTCTTGTCTATGTTAATATTCTGCTATTTACTATGTGTTCTTCAACAATCACCTGAAAGAGAGACAGACAAAACGATGTAAATTAATCAAAATTGCTTTTTAATCCAATGATGTGATGCTACTTGAAAAAAATGCGAAAAGCGTATCATGATCGTTTTGGGTGTATGCGAGAGAGAGTACTTACATATTTTAGTCCTTCCTTTTCCATATGTAGTTGATAACTAAGATGAATTGTCTTTACATTCCTCTAAAAAAGGGAGACTTATGGTGTAGTGGTCAAATTGCTCGTCTTTCACCGCCAAAGTTAGGGCTGGGGTTCGGTATCCGGCCGATCTAAGTGTAAGTTTGTAGTGAACAAAGAGAGTTCTTCAGGGTTCTTCTGTTTTTCATCTCCCCATCTTCTTCATCTTAATGTTCACTACTCAAACCATCACCATCATCGTCATTTCTCCCTCAACACAATCGTCTTAGCGGAGAGATCCGCAGTGTCAATGGCCTTGTCGAGGTTTCTAACTTTGGAAGTTCAGCCATTATGACGTCCCTCCAAAATACATCCCTTACAATAAACTTTCCACAAGGACTGTGAAGGACTGTGGGATGACGTTGATACCTAAGTGATTATGTGTGGGATATTGAATGTGGGATGTGATGCCTGCGTGATTATGTGTGGGAAATATCCATGCGAGGTATTTCTTGATTAATTCTGCGACGGTGCCCCAAGGACCTGACTCCCAGGGGTAGACTTAAAAGGGATTATTCCCATCACAGAATAAAAAATCCCTGCCCAATCGTAGGATTTCGGAGTGTAAAGGTATCCAATAGGGTCAATGAAAGTGAAATAGAGAGAGAGAGAGTTTTTGCCCCAATAGAATCTAGCTTTTATTCTTAATATTATAGTACAAACAACATAAAATAGTTAATTAATTAGCATTGGATAAACCACTTGGGGGTCCGAGGTTTCCGTGATTGATGTACGGTATTCTTGAACATGTGCCTTGCATTAACCATCTCGTGATACGGTTGACAAAACATACAGCCATTCCCCATAAATTGTCTAATTCTGACGGACAACTATAGTTTGCCCATTCAATAAGTTACATGGCTTCGACATTCGGATTCTAAGAGAAAATTTTGTTGATAAAATGTAAGTATTAGTGTACGTAGTACATATAAACACTGTGAGGTACGATGTACGAGCAGAAATACGAAATCCGTATAGATGTAAGATCGGAAATAACGAGTTGCGAGAAGATCTGAAAGTATTACAAGCAAAACTGCGATGAAGATCCACAGACCGAGGATGAAAGTTGGGTGATGAAGAGGAATAGAGCGAGTGAAAGTTAAACGAGTGAACGGGTGAACGAGAAGGTTCGAAGAGGTGGAGTATGGATGGAAAGGATTGAACGATAGGATGTAATGTGGAAAGAGGGGAGAAAAGTAAGAGGGAGATACACTCTCCGAATCGTTCTTGAGAGAGAGAGAGAGAGAGAGAGTTAATTGTTTTGGATGTGAGGAATGAATAAATTTCCAGAGACGTAGTATTCAAGCTAACATTCCCATTTCCATCACAATAGCCTATTATATAAATTGCATCCACACCTCATGAGTACAGCTTCTGAAAGACATGTTTATATATTCTCCATATTTAAATATGGAGAATATATAAACATGTCTTTCAGAAGCTGTATTCATAACGTGAATGAGCAAGGAAAATTTTAAAAAATTAAATTTCATTTGTTTAATGTTTAGTTTATAAGTTATATGGTGTCTATTTGTAATTTGCTGACTAATGAGTTCAATCGATGTATTTGAGAGAATGTTTAATAATTAATAACACATTTTAACTCAATATGTTTCGTAAGAAATTGAGACGCGGGGTGACTCGTGTTTTCTCGCAAGGACAAGAAAACAGTGAATAACACATTGTTTGGTTTCTTTAATAAATGTTTATTTTAGAGTTTATATAAAGAGTTTAGAACAAACGAGTTACAATTTTCTATGAATTTGTTTTTTCGAACAACTTTTATAAATGTACTTCAATGTTAAATAAACATATACTAGTTTCACACGTTGAAAAGAAGGATGTAAGTTTTCTGCGAGGGTTATAATATAACAGGGAAACCAGCGATCTGGCTTTTTGGAATTCAAGATTTTTTCCCGGTTTTTCAGGTCTGATAATATAAATTTCCAGGTTCTTTTTTGCATATTACAACATGATTTTACCTTCTACCTCTTACGAAAAAGCGACGAATTTTCGGCAGAAAAACTCTTATTGCAAGGCCCTGGTAGCATAAAAGTGGATAAATCTAGTTGCTAAATTTAGAAAAAACCAAAACGTGGTGTGCCACAATCCATGTTTTGTGGATTCTTTATACCGAAATCTCGGTAGACGGCAAAAAGTCCGTCCGTCTGATTAACTGAGCTAGCACGATATAATTTTGGTTGAGAAATATTAAAAGTATGTAGGAAACATCAGGGTTACAGTCGTAATTATTTCCTGGCGCTCAAATCAATAACTAAATTATTCGGAAAATAATTACGAGTGCCATTCAAACGAAACGAGTTATGAATCTAACGTAGTTAATAATACGTAAAATTACGAATTTTGCTGCTAGAAAAAAAAGCTTGTTTCAACAGATTTTGAAATAGGATCATATACACTTTTTTGAGAATTTGAGTACTTTTGCGTAATTTTGTATGAAATATAGGCAATTTTTAATTTTGTGTAAACAATTTTCTTCTCAATGACGGCATCAACAATATTTATTGAATTTTCACCTCGAATAGCGTATAGGGCGTTTAAGAGTACAGGTATCATGTTCGTTAAAAATTTTTATTTTTGAAAATTTCAAAAATTCAAATTTTTTTGCCGCCTTTCTGCAAGGACAATTATGATTTTTTTCTGAGTGAAGTGTGTTAATAAAAAGCAGATGTTTAAATAATGTTAAAATTTTGAAAATATGAGAATTTTTGACTTTGAGAACATTGACTTTTTTTACACATTTTTCTTAAAAAACAGCACAATTTGTTTTGATTAAATTTGGACCTATGACAGGGTAAAGGACGCTTAAGATAATGGTGCTGGTCTCATGTTGGATGATTTGCCCGTGTTTTCGAAAACTGAAACCCATAAAAAAATATTTGCGTCTTCTTACAACTTCAATCGTTATGACACTTTTTTTCCCTTTCAGTAGAAGTTCTTCAAATTACTTCAAATGAAGTTTTTCGTATATTTAATAGGTTTCTGTCAAAAAGAGCTTCAAACTTCGCATTTACAGTAACGTTTAATCGCTATTTTCTTAAAAAAGGCGTCAAATTTTTTAATGAAAATATATATTTAGAACAAGGTTTTATATTCTTTAATATTCATGAAGTAATATTTCGGTTCTACTATTAGGAAACCGAAAAAGTATGAAAATGTTAAAAAAATGTACTTTGTGCGACGATAGATGGCAACTGGCAAGAGGATGGGTTAAGACCGTAAAACCAATCCACACTAAGGAAATTAGAAAACATTACTACGAGAAAGTCTGTTCCATTCCGTAGCACCTCTAGATTAAATAAAATACGTTCATCAAAAACTGATCTTCAAAAAAGATCATGTTGAATTTTTCGAAAATATTAGTATTTTTTGTGTAATTTGGCGACAAACGTAGTCACTCACTCCGAATTTACTGCGCTTCGTGAACATAATTTGAGGCGTTTTTGGAAGCTATTGCTGTTCTTATAAAAGTAGATTAACGTTAGGTAATAAAATTAACTTCGCACTAACAAATTACTTCTTTACATTAAGAAATTTTGATCGCTTATTATGGTACGTTTCATTTGTACAAGTTTGAAATTACTACTGTTCCTGACTATCGAAATAAACGCTGGTATTCACCACAGGCGCTTTGTTTGAATTGGTTGGGTTTGGATTACATTAGCACTATTTGTAATACTTTACATGAAATAAAAAATTAATAAATTTAATAAATTGAGTACCATAAATCTCTATCAACATTTTAACTTTAATTTCATATTATTACCTGTGCTGCTTTGAGGAACACTGCAGCGACAGAAAAAGGGTCTACTCGTATTTTCTGGCGCGCAAGCCCATCAAGATCTCCGCATGTTTATTTTCTTCGTACTCCCTGCCAATTCGAACACTGTCACTCTTAATCTTCGTGTAGGCTATAAGCAAAGATAACATTGACTACGCTCTTCTACAAAAGAAATTAAAATTTTCGTTGAATATTATAGACATAGACAAGGTCGTTTTGATCGAAAAAAGAGTAGAGTGGTACCGCCGACGTCATCAAAGAATAGGCGCGACACTAATCGAAACTCAAACATACATGTATGGTAGTAGTGTTAATATATAATAATAATAATAATAATAATAATAATAATAATAATAATAATAATAATAATAATAATAAAACTAATCAAAAGTCAGCTATTGAGTACCCGGAGAGACGTTTGTTCGGCAAATATCTCGTCCATGCACGTGCAACCCACAGACAACCATATAGGTGCTATGGGGTGCTAGGTACTTTACCCATGTTGCACCCATATAAGCGGCAGTGTTTGAAGTTGTGTTATGCGTGAGTCAAGAACTTCGCAATCTTCAAGAAAACTTGTGACACTTCTCTCACATGCTTCGATTTTAACACTCGGCATTATCATGTACTGAGCTGAATTCTGTACTTTATTGAATACGATGCCGGATGTGAATTTGGCCTAAATGTTGGGGAGAAATCCCGGTTTTCAAATCAAATTACCGTTTTTTTTTCTGTTTTCAAGGATTCCAGGTTCGCTGACCACTCTGTTTAAGTATATTAATCAACTTGAGAAAAATTAATGTTAGTTCCACACAATTTTTTTTATTTTACAATAAACAGAAGTAAACATAAAAAAGCTCTTTGCAAAGCGGGAAAAAAATAAAAGCGCTAATTGCAATAATTTGATAGAATATAATCAATAAAAGAACATAAATAGCACCTACCATGGTGATTAATTGGAAGTAAACTCACTTTCTGTGCATCTGGATTGTCCCCTCCGTCAACGCGTGTCTCAAAGCAGTAACAAGAGGAGGCGCGAAGAAATACAGTGGCCCCGCGCCGCGTCACACTTCCTTTGTGACACAATTTCTCGGAAATGAACGGAAGCATTTGAAAGATAAACGGCCAGTTACGTGCATAAAGCTGTATTCAAAAGTTTTGAGAAGCTTGAATAAGTATAAACATATCTAAAAGTATAGTAATCTCCGTACTGAGGTGACTCAGGCACCCCGCGCGCACGCTTCCGGGTTAAGACGAACTGATGACCTACACAATGCATTGATCAGCCGGGACCAGCTACAAGTACTAATCTGGTACTTCAACACGTGAGATAGTATAGTGCATAAGTGTGTGTGTGTGTGTGTGTGTGTGTGTGTGTGTGTGTGTGTGTGTGTGTGTGTGTGTGTGTGTGTAGAGGGAGAAAACGGACAAGGATGAGAAAGAAAAAAACGTGCGGTCTGAAGCCCATTTTTTAGGATCCTGACCTGGTATTTGTCAGTGTATTGATTGGAAAAAGCACGGAAGACCATCGATCAAAGCAGCCATCCTCTAGAATTCTCCTCCAGACTGCGCATGAATTGTAATCATCTCTTCAGCAAGCGCACTCTCGGGGTAAACGCACGCTCACGCACAGACACACGCAGCACTGTCTACCAAAAACAAATTTGTGTTGAATTGATTGACAGATTAATTAGTGTTTCCGGGAGTGTCAAAGGTTATGGGTGAGTGCTCTTGGCTGTCCAGTTGACGCGCGTCGATGTCTGTGATGATGATATTTCGACCATCTTGTCGTGATTTTCTGGCAGATAGGAAGACAACGACAAAATGGTCGAAACGTCGGCATCACAACCTTCGACGTGTCGTCACCCAGTCTGTCAAGGGCACTCCCAAGACTGTCCGCGGGAGAGTATGACTTAACTTAACTATTGTGGGGTATTAGTACCGTCAGTGAACTGCATGCTTTAATATGAGAGGTGAGAGTGATATTCCCGTTAGATGGCGAAATCCGGCGCCGATCTACACATCTGCTTCTAGATTTTTTCAGCGAGTATCTCACACCAGCGGAATACCGCCCCAGCCTAGACAAGTTCTAAGCTCCGGACCGGTCTCCCGGCAATTGTGGTAGTGTAGTGCATGTAATTGTGTGTGTAACGAATGGGGATACGACAAAGAGGAGAAAGAAAATATTGCACGCGGTCCGTGCCCCGTTTATTACGGTACTATACTCCGGCATTTCCTTGGTGTTGGTAGGAGAAACCACGGCAAACTGCAGATTCTTCTGTTGTTGTCTATTTGACCTGAGCAGAAAATACGTAGCTATTGCCCAAGAGAAGCGTCAATAGTTGAAACTATGATATACCGCATCCTTGGAGACATTCTGTGACACACAAAATCAAAAGAGCTTGACGTTCGCAGTACGATAGCACGCTCGGTCGTGAGTTTAGCAACTCCACGCACAACTATGAGATCGCAATTTCTGATCACCGAGGCTTTCATCTGTTATCCAATACGTTAGTTCACGCTTCCCGAAGTAGTTCAGTTGATGTAGTTCAACAAAAGTATCTATAAATTTGAAATATTGTTCGCATATTATAAATAATAATGTCTTCCCCAAGATAAAGACCAACTTCGACGTTTAATAAATCTCTCCGTACGACGTGCGCTATCGATCGCCTCAAAGCAAGTAGAGCGAACTCGGGAGACTCAATCGAAGTACGCAGAAAGAGCCCACTCGACCGGCGTCGATGCGCTGCATTCCGCATCGGTGGTGGTGGGGAAGAGCGGGAGTGAAAGCCGGGCGGTTTCGGGGCAGAGAGGGGGGAGAAGGAATAAACCGGGCAGGGGCTGGGCGGGGGGGGGTGAAGACGAGGGTGGCTGAGTGTTGGATTCGGAGCAGTGAGGGGGTGGGGGGGAGGGTGGCGGGTTGCGGGTCTGGAAGGTGACGAAGCAGTGGTGGGGCGGAGCGTAGCCGGGAGGGAAGCGGTGGGATCATAGCGGGTGGGAAGGGGAACGAGGCGGAGGCGGGCCAGGAGCATGGTGAGGTGTGGCGGGGCAGGGAAGAAGGCGGGGCGGCAGAGCGCGGGCGACGGCCAAGGCGCTAATCGCTGCGCGGGACGTCGAGTCGGGGGCGTGGCGGGGGGAAGGGCGTCGGCAATCAGGAACGGCCCGACCCGCGGGCTCTATATTACACATTCCTGAAGGCGTCTTCGCTCTAGGACGCTGCACCCCGCACGCGCCGCGGCCCCGTCCCCGCCCCGGCCCCGCCCCGGCCCCGCCCTGGCCCTGCCCCGCCCTCACCGCCATCCCCGCCACCGCGACGGCGCAGGAAAAGTTATGAGCAGCCCCTCCCCCTCAGATGACGCCGCGGAACCTCACGCCTGCCCTCAATGTGTGTGTGTGTGAGCCACGCCCCCGCACCAACGTCGCACAGTGGGTGCAACGACCCTGACGTCAAAACTTTAAAACTTCTATTAAAACCCTACGTTATCGGCTGCGATAGCTCATGTAGTTGATTCGGATTTGTTACAGTTATTACAAACATTATATTACAAACAAGAACGTCATGAGACTTGAAAGTAACTACTTGCACTTAACGTATTTATATTCAATAAATTTCTAAAAGGACCCCACTCGGTATTAATCTCAGTTCTTAAAATGAATGATGGCTTGCAGAATGTATGCTACATGAATTGGAACAGATATTTGTGAAACCGTATAAGCATTAATTGCAATGTTTAGTATTGCAATAAATTGTTATTTGTATGAAGCTTATGTTCAAGTAAAGATTTAATTTTAACAGTTTTAGCCCTAAAGGTTCTAGGTTTTCATCCCGACAGTGGCAATTGTCAAGACCAAATACTTTGGTTGAAAAGGAATCACTGCATGTGTGATATTTCTACAGCACTGTTGTTTTGATTCATCTGGCGTAGTTTCCGCTTATCAGTTCCAAGCAAATGCTAGAGAAGAATCATAAACAGCAAGGCTTGCGCCATTCTACCTTCCCAATTCATTTCTATCCCCAGGGACGAGCAATGGAAGATCACCAATAATCGTTGAGTCCATCTCCGTTAATCAAGAAATATACGCCGAAAATCGCAGATCGGGTACGCGGGGAAACACTGTGAGACCTTCAGTCCATTATAATGTGAGATTAATCCTTATCTTACAGTGAGCTAAACGAAGTAATAAAATAATTCATGTGCACATTACTGCTTCACTGGATCGTGTGTAACAAAGACTGTGAAATTGATAACTAATTGTTGAAGGCTTTCCTTCCTTTAAGATAATTATCATTTTTATGTACGTGGATGATTATGTTAACCTGTCACCTGAGAAATGTAGAAATATGCGTTAATTTGAGATAATAATCAGAAATATATTAAATACCTGTTTAATTTAAAATAATTAACTAGTATTTTATCTTCAAAATTGGATACATATTCGTTTAGACGTCTTATATTATTTACGTCGTAGTAAATTTCCAGTTATACTCCGATTTAAACACTGAAACCGATGAAACTTCAAGGTCACGAGCTGGAAGGAGAGAGGGTGTGTCCCCCTCTCCATCCAGCTCGTGATTTTGAAGTGCCACTAAGTTTAAATCGGAGTATAGAGAAGCGTTAATACAAACTACCAATCTTCAATAAGTGACTATTTTGTCAATAATGTACCAGCCTTTACAAATTCAGAGGTATCAGTGTGAGTTGAATAACGAGTGATTTGAATGAAATATATATCTGGAAGTGTTAAGGCTAGAAAATCGTACATTTGTAGCAACTTTATTCTAAATAAATAAAATTTATAAATTTTGTAAATTATTATTTCGGTACCTTTGAGCCCTCAACTAAATTTCCACCACTACGAATAAGAAAAGGAGTGAAATCGAGCGGGATTACAATAGGTCAATCAAGTAGCATTTTTTCCGTAAGTATTCCTCTGGTATTTCAATTTGGCGCCCACTTGCCAGGTTCAACCATTAGGAGCGCTAGTGGTGTTTTTTCATAACTTTATAGGAGAGCACGGAACAGCCCTGTTTGCTCCACAAGACGAGCCGTTTCCGCTCACTCCGGGCATACGACAGACCGCACTCCATGGCCTTCCCGTCCACAGTAGCTACTCGCGCCTTGACGCAAGTTCGGGAACATCCCATAGAGGCTTCAACCGTCATCTTTGGAGCCCTCTCATTGTGCCTGGCCTTGACCAACGTGCTCCAATGACTTAGCTACACAAAATAGCAGCCGCTCGCCCACCTCGGCCCGGCGTCTCATGGCCGGCCCCGAACAGGCAACTCCCTGTCGCCTGCCCTTGCAAGTTGCCCCTTTCAAGCCGACCTTCCTCATTCGCCCACAGTCGCAATCACGCAGCGCCTGTAGCAACTTGTACAATTTTCTGTACTTGAAATAAACTGTATTTTGAATTAGAATCGGAATTATTTCCTCTACCTCCCCTACGCTCCCTTAAAATAATTTCTAAATGGTTCGATATATTGAAATGAAATGTTTACCAAAATATTCAGATTATTTGGGTTGATCAGTTGTAGTTTTATCCTTTAGATAGGTTTTTTTTTATTTTAAAGATATTGGATTAAATTCGTTTTATAAAACAATATACTTATTTTTATACGAAGAGACTGGTCTTTGAAAAACAAATTCGTCAATACAACATACGATGGTATTTCATGAATTAGTAGCACGAAAGAGTATGGAATCTGGCGAAATCATACGAAAAGCAAGTAATCGGACGTTCGTGGCGCTGCCTCCGAGTCACAAGGCGCAGGACACTGTTACGACCTTGATGACTACATCGGTCGAATTTCTCTTTCAAAAAACGTTCAGGCGAATCCCTCGTACGTAACAAACCATTCAAAGTAGTTGAGTTTACATTTCGTCCAAAAAATCAATATAAGTGACACCGGTATATTCTCATTAGTAGCATCAGACAGATTTACACTTTTTCGATCTTTAAAAAGGCACTAAAAGCATACTTGTATGATGTATGGTGTTGCTAAATACACTCTTATAGTAAACAATATGTCGTTTGTTTTTTAATTTATTGTACCTCAAGTCGAACGCCGACTCCGCTTTCTCTTCTTTGAACGGCATCGGTACATTTCCGAAAGGCAGCAAAAATTCAGAAATGTGAAAATTGCGCTATTCCCGGGCGATGGCGTTTTCAAATAACTTGCAACTGCTTCAGCAGCAGAGATAGTGACTAAGTATTTTTTTTAATGTAACTCTCAAATTTTCATCAGTATGTTCTCATGAATTTGCCTTAAACAATTAATAAAACGAAATAACTTTCATTGAAATTATTTGTTAATAACAACACAAATAATACGCAAATTTCTAAAACATTTTACGTCAACTGTCCACAGAAACAACTCGCTCCAGGGACACAAATTTCGGCTCTGTGTTCTCACTCTCTGCATGGAAGAAATGTATTGTTTACGCTTTCTAATCACTCAACAATACACCAACTCATTCCGATCATGCGATGATATTACAATCAGTTTCAGCCCCCAACTATGATGTACCACAGAAGATAAAATTCATATCCCCCAAAACAGTGAAAAACAATTAAAACACTTCCACAAAAAAAAGCTCCTGGTCACGATAAAATCACCAATAAGATTCTAAAAAACATCCCATTCTCAACTATAGCCTATATAAACAACATATATAACTCAATAATAAGAATTGGATATTATCCTATAGTATGGAAAACTCAATCATAATACCTATTCCAAAACAATATAAAAATCATAGCAGTGTAGAAAACTGCAGACCGATAAGTTTACTAACCACACTTTCAAAAATTATCGAGAAACTAATTCTAAAATGGTTAAATAGCTACCTATAATCAACCCAAATTGTTCCATTACACCAGATTAGCTTTATAAGTCATGTATCAACTGCACACCAACTACTCTGACTCTCAGAAAATATCCACACAGCGTTTCAAAACAAACATCACACAATAGTTCCACTTCTTGACATTTCACAAGCGTTTGATCGAGTATGGCACGAAGGACTATTATACAAACTCCGAACAATGGGAACACCAAACTACTTAGTAAACTTCATCAAAAGTTTTCTAACTGAAAGATCCTTTACAGTTTCCGTAGAAAATCACATCTCTAACCCCCTAAAAATAATAGCAGGCCTTCCACAAGGTTCACCACTCTCACCCACACTATTCAACATATACACAGCTGACATACCCACAACAATACCCACCCAATTAGCACAATTCGCCGACGATACCGCAATCTACAAATCCAGCCACTCACTTAAGACCATTACTAACAGGATACAAAATCACCTAAATGAAATAGACCAGTGGTCAACATTGTGGAATATCAAACTCAATCCAACTAAATCAACTTCCAAAATATTCTCACTAAGACCATTTTCCCACACACCACCATTACACATTAATAAACACACAATTCCATGGATACCACAAAACCAATCAGTAAAATACCTCGGGATGAACTAATAACACTAAAACAACAACAAGCAAAAATAAAAATAGCTAAACTAAAATTCCTTATCAACTCCAAAAGCTGCCTATCTCTAAAAAATGTCATTACAATTTACAAAGCAATAGTCAGACCATTAATACTCTACGCATGTCCCATCTCGACCAATGCATTCATTTCTAACATTAATAAACTTCAAATTGTACAAAATAGATTCCTCAGATTAGCAACACATGCCCCATGGTTCATCTCAAACGCCCACCTTCATAAAGAACAGAATATATCACCGATCATCAAACATATTGCCCATCTTTCCAATAATTTTTCGCCAACTTAAATACAATAAACCGAGCAGTCCACTACAACCTGGCCACTATAAATGACTTCCCTACTAGAATTACGAATAGATTTCCTTTCGAAGCGTTCTTGAACATTTTCTCTACTAATTGTTTATAGCAGGGGCTCTTGTAGTTTCCTACACCTCTAGTAAGGTAGTTTAGTTTAAAGTTTTAGTGTTAAGTTTAGTGTAAGTTACAATGTAAGCCAGCAAATCCACATGAGATAGTAATTTGGTACTGATCTGTGTAATTTCCAATCACTCAATAAATAAATTTTAAAATCAATTAAAAAAAAGATTTCTAATTTGTTTCATTTATTCTTTTGTACCGCAGTGTTAATTGTTGTTTAGAGATTAAAACACGTGCTACACATCATACTAATCCCCTGCATTTTGAAACGGTGAACGACAAAAGACGAGGAAATTTTAGAAATCCAACCGCACCGCGTACATCCGAACCACGTACATCCGAACCTGTCAGATTTGAAATCTCGTTAGTGTTGATAATTATTCATCAAATACCAACATACTTAGTGTTTTGTTTTTTCATGGTTTCTCCAATTGTGTAAAAATATATGGTGTAAACAAATGAACTTAGTCCAATAGTCTTTATAAAAATGCTGTCAAAATGCTAGTAACTTCAATTGATGAGCCCCTATGACCTGAACCGTTTGATTAAAATTTCATCTGAATGTCTTGAGCCGTTAAGAAAATATTCGAGGTAGACGTTTGTTTTGACTAATTCAGAGCGTGTTCTCGCTCTCGCTCTTAAAGGTGTCTGATAAAAAAATACGTAAGAGACAAAAAGCAATCATTCCATTAAATAGTGGTTTTCCGTTTACGGGCAAAAACTGTAAAATGAAAGAATTTTTGAAGTTTTTTTTTCAGTTTTCTCAGAAATCATCAAAGTCGATATTTGGTTTCCGCACACTAAAACCCCTACAGAAAAAAGTTCTACATTTTTTCCTAGTTTAGCCTCTTTTTTAAAGTGTGACTTCTAGTTCAGGTATTTTTCCACACCAAACTACGATCTGACCGAACGGCATAGTGTTCTCTCCTGTAGGCAATCTTCATAATCGTCTTGAATTATCTGTTATTATCAGAACCAGTTTAATGGCAAAGAATTCTACAGAGATGGCGCAGCGTAGGAAAAACACTGACGATGACAAAACAACCAGCAAGATCTCTCACACCATGACGCTGCCATCTTTTCTGCCAATCGCCGAGGAATGGGGAAGAGTTATGTGCCCTAACGTCCGAGTTACGACACGATAAAGAAGCACTCCAAATGCTGTTCTCAGTGGTGAGATTCTCAGAAAGTCGCAAGGTACACTTTTAAACAGTCAGAACCAGTTCACTGTTTAAGTTTTTTTAAAGTTTACGACCTATCGAAACGACCATTGAACTTTTCTTCAAACAATATGATTCTGTAGAGACTTTTCTTTTTTTAATAATTACGATGTTATCGAATTTGATATGTTTATATTCAATTACGAAACTAAGACATTTTAGTGACACACATTTCCAGCACCGAATTGATATCACCGTGAGCATTTCGGATGTAATGCGGCATAAAATATATGAACGTCTTAATTACGGAAAAAGTTTTATAAAGAGATGGTTTGCTTATATACATATCGTTCGTCAATCGTAGACAGTAATTCTACAATACTAGACCATTAATTAGGAACACTTTTTTAATTATGCCACCTAATGTGAGGAAACGCATTTCATATTTTTTTGACTGCATACTGCTGTGTATGCATTCAGATGTCTCAAACAATTGGGTCTGTTAGTGGTTAGACATAGAAGTATCTCATTTTCTATTCTTCACCCAATAAGGTACAGAATTATCAATAAGATGACGCAATAATGTTTAACAACTGGTTTTACTAGTATCAATATTTATATTTATACATCTTTTCTTGAATAAATTAATTGAATGCCAATCCAATCCATTACTGAAAATATTTCTTTAAGCTGATGATATTAACATTTCATTTGTTCGCCGCCTGAATAACTTCCATGAAGAGCGCATTATACAATTTCATAAGATATCGTCAAAACTATAAAACGTCATTGGTTAGTTAAAACAATTATTATTAATTAACAAAAATATATTATTTTCTGGCCATCTCACATGTCTCTATTCTATATTTTTTAGGAAAGAGAATGTATGAATGGGAAAGTGGGGATCGAAAGAGAATGAAATATGACATGTTCAATTTCAAGCTATGAAAAGACCGCCGTCAGGTAGTAGTAAGCACTCCGTATATGAAAGCAAAATACTAAAAAAGATATATGCTACCATTTAAGACCATGAAAAATGTAAAATTTGCATTATAATTGAAGTAATGCATTTATATGAGTCCATATATAATCAACCGTCTGAAAGTCAGAATCTAGAAAAATGGACTCTTCTTCGGAGTGAACGTGGTAAAAGATGTTAGGGATAGGGAAGGATATTGAAAATTTTATCGATATTGAAAACTTTAAAAAAATAAAATCTATCACTAAATAAATGAGCCAATACAGAATTGAAAGTGCTGTATATTACAAAACGCAGGATGATAATGGTTCATTCACAAATAGTTCTGGACTAAATCGCGTAATTTCCTGAAGCTTTGATTCGGTTTAGCATTCAAGATCCTCATCGAACACTGTAAATATCGTAAAACATGTACACAGTAAATAAGTTATTGCACAACATATATCTCGTGTAGAGGGTTAAATACTTCATTAGATTTCTGTGAAGCACAATAGACACCGCATGTCACAGCAACAGTCTGACAGTCAAAGGGATACACATTTAATAAAGCCGTCATAAATGTGGCTCGTCATTCCATTATCAAGTACTATTTCCATTCATGCTCCTATAAATGAATGCTGAAATAAGTAAACATTTTCCATCGCGTACTAACGCCGTTTGAGGTATATTTGTGTGTTCACAGTAATAAATGTGCAATTCATCTGCATATAAATTGAATAGATAATTCACAATTGAAGAAAGATCCTGATTAAAAAATTTCCTCAACTATCTCGATGAACAATGTGCTATCTTTCTAGAGCTAGACAATATTTCTCAAATTTATATGCACTGTAACTGTTTTGTAAATCTACTGCGGATTGTACATGAGAGGCAATTTTAAACCAAATTCTAACAACAATTTAAATTAATATTACAGTTTCTATATTTTTTATTTAACACAAACTCAAGGCAATATTAAAAACATAACGTTTATGTACGTATATAATTCGAATAAAAACAAGACAATGACACCCACTTAGATAATTTCTCGAAAGTACCATCAAGAGTAAGTAAACCGAGTCAGTAAAAGACATGCCATATGAATCCAAGAGAAGATGGTTCAAATTTCATGCAAGACACAATAAGTTTCATCATACGATTGCAACACGGACAGTAACAAATCATTATTCATTTTAATTACCATGTTTTCATCAGCACACTATTACCTGAAAGACAAAATGTCCAAACAAGTGTGTTTGCTGACAAAAGCTAAAGAGGGAAAAGAGAAAGGGGACTGAAACACTAACGATGGGTGGTTACGGAGGGGTACAATAGAGCGCGGTGAAGCGAGACGGGACTAAACGCGACGAGTCGGGACGAGTCGGGACGAGTCGGGACGAGTCGGGACGAGTCGGGACGAGTCGGGACGAGTCGGGACGAGTCGGGACGAGTCGGGACGAGTCAGGACGAGTCGGGACGAGTGGGGACGAGTCGGGACGAGTCGGAACGAGGCGGAACGAGGCGGAACGAGGCGGTACGAGGCGGAACGAGGCGAGGCGGGACGAGGCCGCATGGTGGGCTGGGGTGTGGTGGGTGTGGTCCGGGCGGAGGGCGGTTTGGCAGATCCGAGCGTCGTGGGTGTGGCGAATCCTGAAAGACACAGCGGCGCAAGGTGAAGTGAGGCGGGTGAGGGTAGGGCGGCACTGTGTGGAGTGGACTGCGTTGGGTTGGGAGTCCCGGCAGGGTTGTGCGGGGCAGGGCGGAGAGGTGCCTGGCAAAGCGTGGCGGGGCCGAGGACGGACGGTTGGCCGGGGGAGGGGGGCTTGACCTAGCGAACATCACCTAGGTCATCTGGAGGCAACTCTAGGGCGGCGCCACCGCCATGCCGCCGCGTCCCATCTCCTCCCCCCCACCCCCCACCGACGACAGGTAACTCGCGAGCCGGGGGAAGGAGGCGTGGCGCTCGCTGGGCAGCGTTTCGGCACAGATGGGAAGCGAACTGGAAGAGTCGATGAGGCGCCCCGCGCATCGGCGAAAACACGCCCTCCGCCACGTGCATGACGCATGGCACATCCTACACCAAGCACTGCAGTCTTTGTGGGGCCTCAGCCAACACCGTACAAGAGCACATATTCACTTTTGATAAAGTGATTTCCAGGGTGAAACGTTTTTTCTCCTTCACTAAGACAGAAGAATGAAGTTTCTCTTGAAAAAGGTTCTAGGCGAAAGTGTTAAACGTTAAGTAGTTAACTTTTAACTGTTCTGGTAAAAAAACTAATGTAACTTCTAGAAAACGTTTAGAAAGTAAATTTCTGAAAGCAGTTTTTTTTTTTTTTGGAAATTACATTTCTGAGAACTACATATTTTGAAGATAAGCGTAGATTGATTGCTAAACGTTATACAAAGTGTTTTTGTAAGTAAAGATATACACTAGCTTATGATCATTTCAGGCTTACCGTAATTGAGAATATGTTTCGGCGATTCTGCTTACAGATGAGAATAATACTTTTTAAAATGAATTCACAGGTAGTGTTATGACGTGTTGATTGTATTATATGAAAACAACTTACCCATCTGATTTAAAGGAGTACAATTCAATACTAGAATAGGATATAATAGCTATAATTCCTGTGTACACCTATGTAATACGAATATCTTAAATTGCTACCGAAAATTTTTAAAGAAATATTGAATTCTTAAATCACTTTAGCTCAGTTAAAGGTGTGTGCGAGATAAGGGTTTTGACAGCACAGAAACGACCATTACGTTTATCTATCGTCGCGTCTAAATCGCATAGTAAGAAATTTTGAGTCTTTACTTCAGTAGGCAGTGAGTTTCATTAAGACTTATGCCTGTTGTCCCCATGATCAAGCTAAAGGAGCGGTAGCTCAGAGCATCAACTGATGTTACTGCAGCGCCTCTGACCGGGAGGTCCTAGGTTGAAGTCCTGACGCCAGCAGGATTTTCGACACTAGCTTTTCAGCTAGGTCGAATTCAGACGCCGCGCTGTCTGGAGAAGAATTCTAGCGGCCAGCTGCTCTGATCGGTAGTTTTCCGTGGTTTCTACGATCAACACCAGGCGAATGCCGGAGCAGTACCCTACCAAACGGGCCACGGACCGCGCGCGATCTGTCCTTCCTATTCAATGTCCTATCCTCTCCCCTTACACACACACTTACACTAACATGCATTACACTACCACATATTCCGGGAGACCGGTTGGGAGCTTAGAGCTTGTCCCGGCTGGGGCGGTGCCCCGCTGGGGGGAGAGTCCTGGTTAGTGGGAAACCCCACTAGCCGACGGCAGGTCGGCGCCGGATCTCGCCCTTCAGGAGGGGAAGATCACCGCCGCCTCCCGAGAAAAAACACATGCATTACACTAACGGGACTAATGACCAAAGTAGTTGACGCGCCCGAAAACAGCACCATCCGCATCTGTTTTGTCAACATTGGCCATTAACCTCGAGTGTTTTCGCAATGTGCTTTTCCGGTTCCTCAGAATGTAAAATTTTGCATTCAAACCTCGTAATTTCAACTGCACTTTTATTTCATAAATTCACATGGGCATATTGAAATACTAAATTTTGGAAACCACTTCTCACAGCTTATCTTAAATTAAAATTCTCAACATTATTGGAAGTCCCACTACAGTATTAAAATTAGCAAAATTTTCTTAAGTTCAAGTAAACTAATTATTTATTATCGGCTTGTACCAGCTTCCACGTGCCAGTAACGACTCTTTGCAAAGTTCATTAAATCTTAATTTCCTAATTCTCATAAGCCATCAAGGTTAAGGAGTTTCGCACTTGAGTTTACTGCGTGCACAGTGTATGAGAGAAGTTAGAAAACTACGCACCCAATTCCATCAACATGGCATCTACGCTTCAGCATAAGTAGTCGTCTTTCAAGTTTAACGATTTACTACTGGCTGCAGAATTTGCTTTTAATTTGTTGTTACACTTCTCAATTCAATGAAATAATTCGTTTGAAAACACTTATATTAGTGTGACTATCAAATAGTTTACCCATACGTCTGGTACATTTTAGGTGATTGAGGGCATTTTTACATTTGTGGACATCTTGATTTAGTGTATTACACAAATATATAACAAAAATATCATAATATAAAGACAATTTATAACTGTTCTTCTACATATGCATTTCGGTTACTAGAAAAAAAATGGTAGATTAAACGTATTTCTTACCTACTAGTTTAGTTACCAGATAATAACTTTTCATTATTTCTTTTAAAAAGTGAAGTTTTCTCGCCCAAAATAGTTGTTTGGATCGAAACATTCTGTTGATTTCGTGATTAGTTTATGATCATTTGTGTTTCGTCACGAATACGGGATTCTTTTCAATTTCTTTTATATTTTTCACACAAATATTCGTTTTTACGGCAATCTCATAACTTCCTGGGAAGGTAAATTGTACTAAATAAAACCTCATTCCTTTTTACACAAATTGTTCTCAACGAAGATATAAATTAAACTCAAACGAATAAATTACACACAGTAAAATGTGAAAATGCATTTAAATTACAGGAGAAAAGACAAGTGAATGAATAACATTAGCACAAAATACTAACTCAATGCAACTGCTAAAAGAAAGACAATGATATATTTATAGCTAATAGAACTTAGATGAAGGTCATAAAAATTGATCTAGAATTAGAAAGAGAAATACAAATTCAAATTGCCAGCTATTTGGACTAAAAATCCGATCAACAATGGGAACAAAAAGTTCAATGTGCATAAACTTACATAACTCAATAATGTATGAGAAATTTCCAGCAAAAACATAATAATGTTCGTAAACATAAATAAACCTACGTTAATTTGCAAGCGATTGTGAATTAAGTAACACCTAAATTTACACATTTACAATTCTGCAACACCTGACTCCGAACAAAGTGGTGGTACCTGCATTCGTTCCTTCGCGTCTGAAGCAAACTTAACGATGTTATAAACTGTTATTTACATGTTACGTACTTCGAATAACGATAAGTAAACACATAAACACAACTTACATAAATCTGCAACATCTGATCCTTGCAGATCAAACTGGAGGGTGGTTGTTGGCCTTTTTCTCCCGCATAGTCTCCGAGGAAATAAAACGATGTTCCAATCAAGTAACCAACTTTTGAACAAGGTAAAAGCAGTTTAGTTCACATGATTTTGAGGATTTTGCAAGACGTAAACAAACGTACATAAATCTGGACCAGAAAAAAGTGGTCGGCAGCTGAATTACATGCTTTTGCTTCGACACCACCGCTGAAAGCATAATTATTATAAACGTCAGTCACCTGTTATTTACGACACGTTACGAATTAGAATGTAAACTAACACCAAAAAAAGACAACGTCCAAACATCTGTAACAGCTGGTCCCAACAGAACAGGAGAGCAGTTGTCAAGCTGATCCCGTCTCTTTATCACCGGGGAAAACAATCGTCCATGTAACCAAATTGTGAACCAGTAAACTTAGTTTAGTTCCTATGATTTTGCGAACTACACCACACATAATCTACATAAATCTGGAACACCTGGTTATACGCGAACAAAATAGTTGGCAGCTGGCTTTCGCTTCGTCGTCACCGGTGGAAACATTAAACCGGAGGGTAGTTGTCAACCTGATTCAGCTACTTCGTCGACGGAGGAAACAAAACAATGTTCATTAACGCAAGTAATCTTAGTTTAGTTCATCAAATTTCGTCAATTATGCAACACGTAAACAAACGTACGTAAATCTGGAACACCTGGTCAATCCCGAACGAGGTAGTCGGCAACTGGCTGATTTTGCTCCGACGTCACCGGTTTAAACATTAAACTGGAGGGTAGTTGCCAACCTGATTCTGCCGCTTCGCCACCGGAGGAAACAAACTATGTTTATGAACGCAAGTAAACTTGGTTAAGTTCATCTGATTTCGCGAATTATCCAACACGTAAACAAACGTACATAAATCTGGAACACCTGGTCTTATCAGGACAAGGTAGTCGACAGGTGGCTACCTCCTTTGTTCCGTCACCTCTGGTAGAAACACACTGATGTAATAAACGTCAGTCAACTGTTACTTACGTGTTACACATTTCGCATAAAGCAGTGAACTAACACAACACATAAATGCAAACGATCGTAAATCTTGAAGAGGGGTACAAGCTGGAAGGCAGTTGCCTACCTGTCTCCGCCTCGGCCTCGCCGGTGCGCGGCATGGTCTTGGTCCCGCCCCTCCCGTGCTTCCCGGCGTCAGCGGCGTCGGCGGCGTCGGCGGCGTCGGCGGCGTCGGCGGCCAGGGGCGATGTGTCCGTCGCGGGGCGCGAAGTCGCGTGAGGCGGCGCCCTCGGCGGCAGCGGCGGGGGCAGCGTGGAGGAGACCGGGGCGCCGTCGGGCCCGAGCGCCACGACGAGCGCGCACGCGCCGCCCCCGCTGCCCCCTGGCGGCGGCGGCGGCTGCGGCTGGGGCGCCGGCGGGGGCAGCGGCGGGGGCGGCGGGCGGCGGTCGGCGGCGGCGGCGCGGCGCAGCAGCGGGCCCCCGGCGGCGCGCAGGCAGTCGACGGCGCGCTCGGGCAGACACACTGCCGTGCCCATGCGGCGGCCCTGCGAAACGCCACGTGCGCGTTACGGCCGGCCACGTTGAACGCAGGCGACGCGCCGCCACGCGCCGCGCCGGCTGGCTGCTGCGGCACGCGTGCGGCTACGGGCGCGGGAATGTAAACTGGGCATTCCGCGGTCACTGGGAATACGTTGGTAAGTCTGCAAAGCGCCTCAGAATAAACGTTAGAAACTTCACTGGGAAGAAAAGGTCATCTCTACTTATAAAAGAACGTGTGCTGTGAGATCTTAAATGACAATATTACACACTAGATATTTGATTGGGTTGGGGAGGCAACGAACGTATCATTCACTATTTTGGAAGTGCACGTTCTGCTGTAATGAGAGAAATTTCGTGCACTTGCCCAACACCAGTGTAAGATATGTTACGTACTATTTGGGAGCAAATTTCACGTGTGTCATTGTGATGCAATGAGACGTCTAACATTAAGAGATATCTCCCCAAAAATTAACTGAAAAAAAGGTTTTCTTCGATCACATTTCATATCCTAAAAGTTTGTAACATTGACTCTAAGGATATCTGTATATATTTATATATTGCACTTACCAACGTATTCCCAGTGACCGTAGCATTATGCAGTGTTACTGAACGTGTAGATATACACCATAAATTATGTACTGCTCATCAATTGGATATTTCTTAAAAAAGGCAATTCCGCTAAGGTTTGTTAGCATATTACTTATTTACTTCGCAGATATTTTTCCACTACTGGTACAGTTGCAATTAATCATTAATCCATCGACTGGTACATCTTGTAATTTGTCATTTCAATTTGTTAACATTTAAGCACACTTACGGATTAAAATAGCGCGTAGGAACTTGCTACAATCGGCAATTATGTTTGTTTGCCATTCTTGCTCACTTCAGCACGCTGCTCTATTCATACATTTCATCTACCAACATTTTATGTAGCCATTTTCAACAACTGTGGTTAAATGAACGCGAATTTACAAGCAGACAGTATCCGCGTGCACGCGAAAATGTTTACGTGATTCTGAGTCACGTACGTGCAAGTACTTGGTTTCTCATACTGAGTGAAAACTGCTCATAAATAATATCATGTAAAACTTACCCACAGCAGGTGCATCTGTTTGAAAGCGAATATCAGCGATTGTTTATGTGTACTTGTGGGAGTGGGAATGACTGGAACTATATATTTATTGCTTGTACTTCTGATGCGTGTGTACATTACCCTTGAAACTTTGTGAAAGTGCACGAATATGATTTTAAACATAGTTTTGCGGAGTGACTGAAAGAGTTCATGATTGTCACATGTGTGATAAATATATATATATATATATATATATATATATATATATATATATATATATGTGTGTGTATATTCAGTAATCAAATATTCACCCGTGAACTCGTCTGAATATTTTTGTTTTCTCCTCAACTCACGTTCTTGGCTTCCCCTTTGGAGGAAACTGCATCTCATGAACCGAGGTCATTTCAAGTGTGCCTTCAGAAAGAACATCTGAATGAAGTGTTGTTTGAGTGGGTGTATCTGAATGCTGTTGTGCTCACTTAATCACATAAAATCATATTAAAAGAGAAAATTAATACAAAAGAATCGCAATAAGTCAGTCGATATGTTAGAAGGTTTTAATTATAATAGACAATATTCTCAAACTTCAATGACACCTTTATTTATATTTTGAATAATTGCCAATATTTTTACATCCTGTCAATTATTATAGGTGATACGTTCTCCGTTATCGTTCAAAAGTATCAGAAAAAAGCTCTCTATTATTACAATATATTTATTTGCAGCACTTATTTTACCCTAAAACGTTTCACCAGGATGGAAATTCCTTTCCTTTCTACATTTTTACGCTCCAGTAGGGAAACTAGTATATTTCTTCATCAGCGTTCGTGATCTGATGCCTGTAAAATATATTGACACTGCGTAATATCTAGAAATATATTATTATTAAATGAGTCGTGTTTGCTGAGTGTCTTTGTGCAACAAACAGGAAATTAAGGAATCAAAACTCAAAATCTGGTGTATATTGTAGTACAGTGATGATATCATTGAGATAAAAAGAATATCAAAGCAAAGATTGTTCTTAAAATAAATGCTTCAAAAATATTGGCGAGACATATAAACGTCACATCCATGTATAGACAAAAATAGTGGTAAATCATTCCATTTAATTAATATGTCAGGTTGAAAGTAACTATAGTTTTGTGAATAAGTACAGCCACATTTTTGGACAACGAAATATTGCTCTCTTAAGTACAACAAAATAAAGAAAAACAGAATATAAATCCTGATTATGAAAAGTTTCATAACATATTTGGACAGAGATAACGTTTGCCCGTACTTCATATTCAATTTAAACAACCTTATTTGTTCTATAACAGTCGCGTTATTAACACTTTCTCATATACATGATTTCTCTTTTAATTCACATTTACGTGCATTGTGTACAAGTATGTTTCTTCACGAACACAATTTTTGTTCTCTTTGAATTTACTAAAAAAATATTGAAGACAAGCGTGAAACCACGTTACCAACAGGATCACGTGCTTCGGATGTTCTACAATATTAACTTCCTGATATTCATTTTTATGCATCATTTGATCGGCACAATATGACGACATCCAATATCTTTCGTCACGTAAAATTCATTCAGTTTTAATGAAAATCCTCTTCCCTAATAGTGTAACTCAAAATGCTGTTCCATTTTATGAGGACACGCCAATACGAAGTTCCATAAAAATCGATCGAAAACTCCAGAAAAATTAGATGCAGAATCACGGAGGCTTGGAACAGCTGGTTACAAGTTATAGGAAGTGTTCAAGTTTCTCATCAAGGTGTATATTTGGGTAACAGCAAAGAGTTCGACTATCAAAGAAGTAATTAAATAAGGATGTTTGGAAATGCAGTGCGTTTTCTTCTCCCCGCATTGAAATATAAAAACAAAATTTCGGCAAGTTCTGATGAATCATAAGCGAATTACATAATGTTTTATAAAATACATAAGGCACACTTTATTACATTATTCAAATGATAATTGAGTAATAGGTTACTTCTAACCATAGGAGATTGTCTTTTTAACTTCGCACATATTACATTCGATTATAAAAGTGTTGTGAAATTCATAGATGCCTTATTTTAATACTCTTCAACTCTACACAGTTCTAGGAGATAGCTGGCAAAATGTCTTGTCAGTCCTTTTAGTGCAAAATGGGGTTGTCATCCACACATTTTCAGCAAATCTGTTAATCAATGATGTTAACATAGCAAATACACAAATAAAGTTGAATTTGCTGTTAGAAAAAACCCACAACAATATTAAGTAAAAATGTAAAGTTCTCTATTTTTAAGAGTAAATCGAGTTAATTATATATAATTCATCAAGTGTAAAATACAACACTTGCTTAATTGTATAAAATTGAAGAATAAATTCGTAATTTTCAAGACAAGAAACTGGTTATAACAATTCTAGAAATAATGTAGGCACTTTTGGTACTATTTGAACTACTTCATTTAGAAAACGTGTTGCTACCACACCATATACGTTTTCGCAACATTTCTAAATTTACAAATTTTCAAAATTCTGAGACTAACGAAAATTAGACCTGCGCCATTATTTTAAACGTACCTTCTTTTATTTGTGGAAAACTAAATAATTCGGAGCTGTTTTTCAGAAAACGATATTTTTATAAACTACATTAATTTCAAACACAAATTTCTGGGAAATTACTCGTTTCTTCAAAAAATTGCACATTACCTTTTTTAAAGAGCTGATGTTTTACAACAGACTTTGTCAAAGGCACAAATCTCTGACTTAAATTTTTCAGTTTTGAAATGTTAAATTTTTGCAATATTCGAGTACAAGAGAAGTTCGCCGAAAATGGGACTAGCGACATATTTTTTTACGTCTCTTGATACATAGATACGAAGAGATTTTTTTTTAATTGACCGGTTTTGAGAAAAAATAATTTAAAAAAATAAAATGTGCCTATAATTCGTGCAAAAGTAAATAAAAACTACTCATATATTTTTAAAAAATGAACATGACCTATTTTCAAGATCTTCGTTTGAAAAATAAATTTCGTTTAGGAAAAAATATTTATCTTTCATTTTGCAATTGTAGCAAGACGCAAAAAAGCGCACTTTTGCTAGTTTAGAAATACCTGGGATTTCAACAAACATGAGTTCTGTAGCATTCTCTTATGCGTCCTTTACGCTATACGAGGAGAAAGTTTAGTCAAAAAATTTAAAGTCGAGAAAATTTTCAATTGTCGTGGATTCCTGTAAAGGACTCTCAAAAATCAAAATATTCATTTGAAACTCTTAAAGCCTGGAGTTTTTTCAGACCGATAGAGGGATATCAATTTTTGGGGAAATCGGTTGAATCGTCAACGGACACACACACGTTTTTCCGCCAATCAACTTTTCGGCATTGAAGATCCCCAAAACTTGGATTCAGGCCACAGTATGCGTTAGAGGATTTAATTTTCTGTATTTGGGAACAGATTTTATCGACTATTTCGTTAACAGGGCCGACAATTAGAGTTGTTCTGTCTAAAATTCGCCCTTTTGCGGCGCACGATCACAATACTTTCTCTTCATACTTTTGTAAGGGCGAGAAAGTAAAAACGTGACATGTGTCGTGTTCGACACAATCATGTAATTTGAGAATTAAGGATAATCATGATTACTATTTACCGTGGGGACACAAACATAAGACATACAAAAGATTTCCCAGTCCTTCTTTAGGTTCTTCTCTCAACACAAAATAAAACAAACTCCAGGACGTAGTCCATCGACCAGATCCAGGTCAGGCGCGCAAGAGGATCCGTCCGCTTTAAAGTCACCGGCCGCCTGACAGTTTGCCAGCTCCCAAACTTTTCCGCGTGCGCTACATCTCCTCGCTCCCTCCAGCGTAGGCATCTAGTTCCGACGTCCGTGACAAACTAGCGGACAAAAATTTGTCGGGTGATTCCTCTCGCAACGTGTACAAGTGGAATGTGAATTAATACGAGAAAACCCATACGACGAAACTATCCATTTTCAATAGTGAGATGCAACTCTTAGCGTATTTAATAATGATCACACTACAGAAATGAATAAAAGCGTTTGTCTCTTCTTTGGCATTCAATAAAATTTCCCCATCATAATTTTAAAACCTTAGAACTCGCAACGCGGCACACTGAGTCCGCACGTAGCCAATATACAACAATCGATAAAGGCAAAATATATTATTCAAACAAGTTTCGTCATAAATGATAATTTCACTGAAAATTTTCGGGAATTTTAATAATATATTTATGAAAAGTTAAGGAAAATGGAAGTCTGTACATTAAACATACGGAGAGTAGATTCAAAGTTAATATACCAGATTCGTCTGATCAAACAGTTTTAAGGAATTGAAAACCACTAAAAATCTAACCAAACGCTGCATTTCATTTTGAAGTTTACACATTGGACTCACTTTACTTTAATTACTATTATCATCATTCTCTTAACATTAGGACCACGCTATCCACGTGTCGCGCCAACTGGAAATACGCAATTGCTGAATCTCGGATACTTTTGCACTGATCAAATAGGAACTAAAGAATGATTTAAAACAATTGTTTGCAGAAAGGTATGTGGTTACTAACGTAAAAGAATGAGCAATGTAACGTGAATCTAAAGAGCAATGTAAATTCATGATGACAGAGTCCGCACACGCCTACTGCAGGATAAAGGTTACTGGTGGAAATCCCCAGACCAAACCTTGAAAGTGGTTTCAGCAATATTCCTTAAAAAGAAACTCATAGGATACGTATGAAACAATTTTGAAGGTGCAACTTCGTACATTGTATAATTCGTACGTGGGATCTTCTGGCTGTAAACGCAAGTTAAGGTAAGTGTAAACAAATGTTTGTGTATTACCCAAATGAAGCAAAAATAGTACAGTGAATGATTATACACACACACACACGTGTGTGTGTGTGTGTGTGTGTGTGTGTGTGTGTGTGACGTTCAAATATATGAAGGGTTTTTCATGAAAAGCGTAACAAAAAGCAATACATTTAAATAGTTTTCTTCAACTTTTGTTTTTTTCTCCATTATAATCTGCAAGATCTATTTATCAAAGATGCCCTTGAGACTCTTCAGAAAACATTTTCGTCTGACCCTCACTATTGACCTATTTGTCAAGCGATGACCTAACACAAGCTACACTACCGCCGACATAGTTCTCAGATTCATGGGAGTACTCGTGTGCCACCGCCAACTAAAAGGTTGAGTACTCTCCAGGTGGGGTTACTACTATTATTATTATTATTATTATTATTATTATTATTATTATTATTATTATTATTATTATTATTATTATTATTACTGTGGTTGTAATTATACATACATTGCCTGACCAATAACTTTGTGACAGATCTCTCTGTGTGATTGAGAAACTGTCTCCCAATATGCAGAACAATGAATAGTACAAGCACGGAGGGGGTCACGAGCTACCTCGGACATCGGTAGTCCCACCCAAGTGAAAGAAAATGGACATAGTACGAGAAAGTCAGTGGCAGTTTGTAGTACCAATTTGTGCTACAACAATTGAGTGAAACAGGGTAATGCTGATTCGCAAAGAATTACGAATATACTTTTTCAATAACTGATCTACACTCTCCTGAGCGTTAAATGAAAGAAACCCCAACTAGTTACTATGATACTGATTGGCACCGTTTAATTATACCTAAAATTCCTATTCACAGTTTTAAAAACATTTAAAAACTTGCAAAGTTCCTCGCATATTTTGATTTAATAAATTCAAAATATAAGAGTCTGACATGAAATAAAAGTATTAATTCAAAATTCAGACAATAATTTTCTCCTATGGTTAAATCTGCACATTTCAACACATTCATGTATTTCTCTAAATCTTTCACTACTCTGAGGTAACAATTGTTGTTTGAAAGTATTTGTTTCGACACCAAATTCAGGAAGTATTTTTTCTTGTGGACATACGTAATACTCCATTAAAAGCATGCAAGTTAGCCGATAAGAGACGTAATCGATTTTAGCTTATATGTCATTTGATAGACCCTTTTTGAAACAATACTTTTCATGTGTAATTAATTTTTAACTTCGTTTGAAACCATTTTGTAATACAACTAAAATATTATGTTACACGGAAACTAGATGACTGCTTACCACGTGGAGGCTGGACATTTCTGTCCTCAACAACGAAAGTTGCCAAAGAGTGGTTTCCCTGAAAGTGAACCGAGAGAGTCGTATTGTGACCTTTGCGGCTTTTATTCCATGGCAATTCACATTGCCGGGTCATGCACGAGTGCTTGCCTCCGTACCTCTAGTTCTGGAACTGTGCTTCCACGAAACAAATGAGAATATGTAATAAAAGTAGATAATGTGAGTTATAACGAATGAATTGTGGTCTCAGCGTGAATGAAGTTGAGAATCGAAACAAAAGGTTTCAACTAACACAACTGGTGTACTATGGCTACTGTAGATTGGGCGCACAATACATGAAAATTAATCTCATTCCATATTTAACATTTCTTTCTATGATTTATGTATTCTGTCCTTCATCGTCACAGGTAAATTAGGTATACGGCGCTTTTGTTCCAGAATCAGAATGGTTCCTATAAACCACATATAATACTGGAGAAATGACTTTTGTGTGTCTGCGTAGTCATCAATCGGAATGTTCAATTCGTCCAAAGGTCAATAGACCTTTGTTCAACGAAAGGTCAATAGACACTAGTATTAGTGTGTAAAATAAGTATTTTAACTACTTATTATTATTATTATTATTATTATTATTATTATTATTATTATTAACTAATTGTGTTATTAACTGATTTTCCACACTTCTGTTGAACTTTGGACATTAATTAAACATTGTACATAATATATTTTAATGTTAGGTAAGAACATTAAACTTTCCTGTCTTTTAGAATAAAAATATGAATGTTTCATTTCCTACAATTTTCTCTTATTTGTTATTTGAATTAATGATACACAATTTATTTCTTGTAAAACTTATCAACTTTCACAAATTTTGATCAAAACTTCAAAAAAGGAAAATAAAAGATCATCAATTATTCATTACATTCATACAAATAACCCGACATCGTCGCAGCACGGTGCAGCGTACGCGGCGGGAACCAGGCCACGCACGGCGCCCCGTGCCGTGACGTCAGCAGGGCAACCCGGCGGGCGCGCGCGGGCCACGGGCGGATGCTATACGCCTGACCGGGCTTGCGGGGAAACAGAGGACGACGCCCATACGGCTGCCTCTCAGGCAAACGAGTGATTCATTGTTAGTGATTCCGGGCGCGTCAATGACTAGGGTCATTATTCCCGTAAGTGTAGTAAATAATCCCCCCCGGAGTTGGCAGTGGTCTTCCCTCGCTGTGCGGCAAGATACGTCGCCGACCTACCGTCGGCTAGCAGGGTTTTCCCCTACCAGGTATCTCACCAGCAGGGTACCACCCATGTCGGGACAAGCTCTAAGCTCCCTAACTGTCTTGCGGCATGTTTTGTAGTGTAGTGCATGTTAGTGTAAGTTCGTATAAGGGGAGAGGATAGGACAAGGAAGCGATTGGAAAGATCGCGCACGATCCGTTGCTCTTTTGTTAAGGTGCAGCTCCGGCATTCGCCTGATGTTGATCAGAGAAATCACGGAAAACTACCGATCAGAGCAGCCGGCAGCTAGAATTGTCGCCCCAAACAGCGACTAATTTCGACCTAGCTGACAAGCTAGGTCGAATGTTCTGCAACCGCCGGGACTCGAATTATGACTTCCTGGACAGTGACATCAGTTGATGCTCTGAGCCATCTCTCCCGGTCAAAAGACTCCGTAAAAAGGAACAGTTGTTTATTTCTAATACCCGGGCACTTCGAGATTTATTATAGCAAGATATACTTCGCTTCATCTTTAATTTAAATGTTTTAATTTTTTCTTAATCGGCCCAAATTTTTAAGAGTAGAAACTACGATGCTTTAATTTCAGAGACCACTCACAGAATTATCTTCATTTAGAGAATATTCACCAGTATTTACTTTGCACGTGCGTTCCGTTAAAGACATCTTCCGAACACTTCCAATCGCTTCCTCTCTCCTTATTCACCAACAATCGAGTATCTCTCAGGGCTTGCCAAGCTTGCTAACATATCAGCTCTTCGTTAAACCCCTTGTATAATCTCGTCTAATTTGCCTTCAGTACAGCAAATGACGTGTACGTGTTTGCGTACCCAGCATATTGTTCCCGCTTCTTATACCTTTCACAGAATTCTTCTCCCTAGAATTGTTGTCTTCCTTTCAAAACAACCTGCCTGACCTCTCGTTCATTTAACCAGCCGCACTCCCCGTATATTCACGTTCTTTGGACTCATCTGCTGACCTCCCTCGTGTTTTCATTTTGACCTTCTGACCTCTCAACATACACAGTGTACATTCTCGTAACTATTTCACGTACCATTATGCATATATATATTTACATTTAAAACACTATAAATTTGCGTTTAGAAAGGAATTTGAACTTTCTATTCAACCAAATTTCGATATTTGTTTTTTTAAATGAAAGGTAGTGGGTCCCAGATATGTAATCATATTCTCTCATAAACCGGTTTTACATTATAAACAACAACTTTAAAAATATATTTAAATTAATAAAATAAACGTTAATGTCATCATTTTTTATGATGCCATTTCCAAGACGAAAATATTGCGTGGTTGGAAACTAGCTGATTTTGGTCGTTTTGTTTATCATGTTGCATTTGATCTCTCAAAAGCAACGATGTTTCGTTCACGAAGCAAAGCTAGGGAGCATTTTGAGTTAGAATATTAAGTTTTTTTAAATATAAAGATTAGTGATGGTATATTCACGTAATATCCAGCAATCGTTTTACACACGTCTTCCTTTACAAACCATTGTGTTTTAAATTACGTGTGATGCATAAGATGGTTAGCAGAATTCTCTGCTACAGTCCATTTCAACCTACAAGTACAGAGTTTTGTAAGTATAATTCATTTCAAATACATTTTCGAAACCGTCTCTTATACTTTGTTTACAGTAAATATAAATTGCATTGTTCCAGAATTTGCATACTTTGTTCCCTTTATTACTTTGGGAGAATGAGTACTTAACAACAAGATAAAATATTTTGAGAATTTATATTTTCCTTATGAAGCATACAAAATTCGTTGTTATTCTTTTTTATTGGCAATTTTCCTTCTGCGTGATGTAACTCCGAGGGTTCAGCTAGTAATCTATTGTTTTTCGGTCTCTCATACCACGTTTGTTTCTCACACAATCTTACAAAGACCATTCATAGCTTCAACAGTATAATTGACTCAGAAACTGAAAGCTATTTTTCATAATCCGCTCATTTTCAACACATAAGCAATTTTGATCTGATCTGGCGATAGGTTTTGACAATGTCCTGTTGAGGTTTCATCATTCTCCTAACCCAAACAAATCACGAACATATAATACTCACACTTCTTTATCTCCATATATTAATTTCTCAATTTCCATCTTCCCTCGGCGATTCACATCGCGCCAACGATTCTAGTGGCACCGTTCTACGCAATGTTGTAAGTTCAAGTCTCGCGCAAAGCATTGTTTATTCGGTGATTCTAAAACGCTACAACTGTGTACCTCAGTGGGATGCCTACTGGCGCAGGGGCTTTGGAATGATGTGCCAAATTACAAGGATAGTAAGACTATGGATTTGAATCTTGCGTAAGCCCTAACAGATATGAATGAAGCATGTTTCCATCTGTTGTTAACATGAAATAAATCCCCAATATTCCATGAATCACGTCTACAACCTAATACTTCTACAATTCCTTGCTATGATCTGTAAATGTGCGAGAGACTCGAATGAGGACACTCGTTCGGAAGGGTCATATGAAGAGTTATTCAGGTGTCTCGGATAGAGAGTCTCGGATGAGGAGATTCGAGATACATCAGTTTCACCCGAACCGTTTTGGTCGGCCATGTAAACATGAGCGTCAAAATTATTTAAGCCAATTCACGCACATGTTTCACGCACAAGAGCGTTGTTTCAATGATATTTTGATTTTAGTTAGTATTTATTTTCAAATATGAATTTTTTTGGTACAAAATTGGGTTCGAGTTGGATAACATGACATTTAAAACAATGATTTATACAATATGGAATGTTCATATATGTTCAAATACAATACTTACACTTATTTCGTAAGAATACAAAATATTGTAATTGTGCGCCGGAAAATGGAGAATTTTCGGCACAAAAACTCTTATTGCCGGTCGGCTCCTGATAACAAAAGCATGGATAAATCTTGCTAGTACATTACTTCCTCTAACACGTTGTGTCGATATAATCCATGTTTATAGATCCTTGATTGACCCACAAATTGCTTGACAGCAAAACGCCTGACTCTCAGTCTGTCCGTCCGTTCGTCTGTGGTCAATGTTAGCACCTAAACTGTTCTTCCAGCTTTCTCCTAAATTGATATTTCCCAATCGATCTGAACGACCCGGAGACATTGCGATATTTTTAGTTCCAAGGGTACTTAACATGGAGCCTCAACAATGTTTCCAAAATTTTCTCAAAAATGGCTTCAAATTTTTGGATTAAACTTTGTCTTCGGATAGCGTAAAGGACGCTTATGAGAATGGGTCTCATTGTCGTTGATATCCTTGATTGCAAAAATTGAGAAAGTTCATTTGTTTTTTGGCGTTTTTATACAACTAGGGTATCGAAAATAAAGATTTTTTTAATGAAATCTGTTCTCAAAAACAAATCTTGAATTAAAATCATGTAGAATTTTTCAAAAATATGAGTAGTTTTCATGTAATTTTGCGCGAATTGTGGGAAATTTTTAAATTTTTTAGACATTTTGTCTCAAAAATGACTTCAAATTGTTTCTTTAAATTTTCTCTTAGTATAAAAGTGTAAGTTTTCTCTTATTATAAAAGTATAAATTTTCTCTATGTATAAAAGAACGGTAAAGAAATTGGCGTTAATCCCATTTCTGGCAAACACACTGTATTTTCGAAAATTCCAAACTTTAACTTTTTGAAACTACAAAATTGAAGATAGACATTTTCGTCTTAGACAAAGTCTGTTCTGAAAACTTCGTTCTTTAAAGGTCATGAAAATTTATTTTAGAAAAAAGTAGCTTGTGTGTAATTTTTGCTTGAAATGTATGCAATTTATGAAAAATATTTTCTCAGAAACCGCTCCAAATTTTTCTTCAATTTTCCACGGATAGAATAAATAACGCCGATGAGAATGGTGCACGTCTTTTTTTCGTTGAACATTGAATTTTCATGTGGGCAACTGCGAAAAGTGGCTATGTAGCTGTGAAACTATTTCTAGAGGTTACAAGAGATTATCGTAATTGCCATTCAGCGTTTTAAGGAAAAGTACCAAATATGTGATTTTTTTCTAGGACCATTTAAAAAATATGACTTCTTGCAGTACAATTAAACGAGGAATGACATTGATTCCATATTCATGGATTCTATCTCGGAACCCACGCCCTGTCGACAAATCATATTTCTAGAATATTCGGAATCCACGGGCTACAATACATCATTTTGCAATTCGTGTTTCTTTTGAATCGCGATAATCAAGTGAAATATTTCAGTTTCATGTACGTAAACTACACATTAGTGTACTCGTATTTCTCATTATATTTCACACTGTTTTTATAACAGGAAATTAATCTTGGAACCACCGATAGGGAGATCGAAATACTTGAAATTTTGAAATATGTATGCTCCCTAAAATTTTGGATGTAGTATACTCGACAACTATTCAATTATCACCAGAACAATGGAGGAAGTATTATGAACACTCATGTACGACATTTATGAAATAAAGAAGGACTATTATGCTACATTATTTCAGGGAGAATATTAGGCTAAGTTATTTCAGAGAAATTCATTTTCTGAGACTATTTTACAAAACTTTCCCAACAGCATATACTCTCCAGTTTATGAAAGATTTATTTAATGTGAAGATCCACTTTGCCATATGCGATAAAATAAAATTAGAAGCTTACTCTAAATTTCAAGATTCAGTAACGAAACTCACCTCAGATATTTTAAGGTCGCAGAGAAAGTGTAGTCTCCTACATAATCGTTATTATACTAATGTAGAAATGACGACACTCGGTCCTACGTCGCTCTTGACGTAAACATCAACTTGTGAATAATAGCCATTATCATGCGCGCATTGAAAAATATACTCGTACAACACATTTTATAAAGGTATCCCCAACAGATGCATTAAAACTCTTCAACCAAGAATGCAGTAATATTTCTTTGAAATTCATAAATATTTACCATCTTTTTCATGATTTGACTTCCGACAAGGCAATACGTTTGTGTTTCGTTAAAAATTCACGTGTGTATAAAGAGTGTTATAAAACATTAGTAGGGATAATGAGTTCTCTTACACAAAGATTTCTTGTTTAATAAAAGAAGCATGAGAGCATCGCTAGTTGAACTAAGATTCTCACTGAGCTAGGTTGAGTTCTTACAACTCTTTTTTGCACTGTCAGTGTTTCAACTTTTACTACTTTTTTAATTTAAAAAAATATAATTCCCTGTACCTTTACTTTTGGAACCGAGATAACCCGTGAACTCGCTTTGTCTACCACAAATGTATCGTGAATCTAGCGGAATTTAAATGTTGGTATTCAGAAGTGCTAAGGGTTGAGTCGGTCTCGAGTGGGTTGTCAATTAAACAATGAAACTTACAAACTGTAGTAGTTTTTAAAAACACCAACGTACGGTTCGCACGGTTAGGGGAATATTTCATGAACGTTGGGAATATTTCATGACCCGCAATGGTTTGTGATATACTTAATGCCAAGACTTCGTGAGTGAGCAATGTGAACTCGTTTATGCGAAATGTTCTCTCTCTGAAAATGTAAAGAGTTACATGTGACTTTTGGTAGTCTGAAAAATAAACGAACTTCCCCCATTCTCAAGATGGCAGCCTTTTAGTCGTTTCCAGCTCATTTCGTATGTGCTTCTGTTATATACATCTTATTTTTAAGTGTAATCCACGTTGTTTGGGTAGTAATTTTTCATTTTATTTACTAATTTTATTTTATTTCTCATATTTATCTCGTGTTTTTGCTATTTTTCTTTTTGCTCCCATAACACAGGCTGCCAAAAAATTGTTTCAAAAAACTTTTTAAATCTTGATATTTGATTTTTATAGCTTTTTGGGTGCTGAATCCGTATTTTCCTTCGGTTTGTTTCCGTCACACACGGTTTAGTCATATTTGATGTAGTAAGATGGAAAATATGCAATAAATATGAAAAGTAAACTACTTTTAAAGAACCAATTGAACAATATTTAAACAAAGAATATGGCTTTAAATTCTTAGTATTACATTCTACAAAGGGTTACATAACCATTGTCGTGTATTTTCTTTTTCTCTTTTCATTAAAGGTCCTGATTTAGCTTTTCTCCTATGCAGCGTTTGCGGACTCTCGGTGAAGTGACGAACAGTAATCTCCCATTACGTTAGTATTCCAGCATCCCTGATAACGTTTTCCATCGCTTTTAGATGTTGATGAAGACAGTCACTTTGTTCTTCACTTACAGCACGTAAATTGTTCGGAAAGAATTGCAAATGTTTAAAAAGTGAACCTTGAAGGTCATTAAGGCATCCAGCATATTGGCAAGAATTGCTTGATAGACTGATTCTTTTTTGTTGCCTAATATTTACAACGTATTTAAATGCAATCCACGCTTCTTTTTCATTTACTCTCATATATAGTTCAAATTTTGGAACAAACATTTTTCTAAAATCAAGCCCAACCAATATATCCTCTTTTAATTTAGCTTCGAATAATCGCGGAAACAATTCACAACAATATTTGAAACGTTGCCCATCTTTAAGTAAGGCATTCACAAATTGTTTCATGAGTCCTAATTTTATGTGCAAAGAAGGCAGTAGAATCTTGTGGTCATCTACCAGATGTTCTCGAAGAATTTTTTTTCTTCTGGCTTTAAAGAATTTCTTACAGATCAATTATTACTAGAAAAATGCTGATTTCGTGCCCTACTATCCCATTCGCATAGGAAACATGGAAATTTAGTAAAACTACTTTGCTGGTCAAGAAGCATGCGTGTTATTTTTAAGCCCCACATATCATCCATCCATGATTAGAGTAATTCTGAACTAATTCAGCAGATCGGCAATATTCGAGCAATATACTAAATCCTTTTTGTGTTTGAAAAAATTATGAAATTGCTGCTCTCTTCTTCTGTACACTTGAATTGAAGTTAACAAATTATTTTCCGTGAGTCTGAAGCCAAGCAGTACAGCTTTGTTCTTTATTAAAACCAAGTCTCTGAAACCAAATCATTTATCTCAGTTTGAGTAAACAATTGCGGTTCCCACACGGTACACTGAAACTATGTCGCTCGATTCGCAACTTGACATATTATCCAGATTAACAATTTCAATAGTCACTGGTAATTTAGGAACAGGTACATTCTGACTATGGCTTATTGGCTGAATTGCAGATGGTAGGATAGGGTACTGAATTCCTTCTTTGTTTTTTGAGTTGTAACCAGTAACATAAATGCAACAAAAGTAAAAATCATCGAAATGATTCTGTGATTACCTCCATAGCATTGTAATGACAAATTTAAAGGATGCTTTCTTCTTTTTGAATATTTTCTATGGCACCCAAGATTTGTTCTGATCACCACGATTACTTCCGAAATATGAAAAATACACAGAGAAAACTGCTCACAACAATATGTTGACCCAAACAAAGATATAATCTTAGCTGCGTTTTATGAAGTTTGGGAAACCCTTCCACATGTAAATTCTGATATCATCGCAACCAATAAAGTGTGTTAAAATGTCTGTCCTTTAGAAGTAGGGAGTTCTGCAAATCTCTTATCTCCAACTGTGTCGGCGATGGCATGATATCCGATGAGACAGAAAAAGGGGCTTCCTCTGCCAGCCTTGCACTACTCATATCGCTTCCACGAAAAGCAAAGCGATAGTCATAAGAGCTTTCCCTTCCACAACTTCCTCCTCGGCTGGCCACCAAGACACGCGGGCGCGCCTGCGGACGCTCATGCCCGCGAGAGGCTAAGTTGGAACAGCCTGCTCTAGAACAATCGACTTGGGGGCTCCTCCGATCTGGGGACAGCGGATTGCGAGGCACTCTGCAACAACGCACTCAAGAACAAACAACCATGCCCAAGGCGGGACTCGAGCCTGCGACCCTTCGGACTAAAGGGCTGAGTGGGTACACGCTCTTAGCCACCTCGGCCATCCAAGTCGGCATTTTTCTACGTAATCGCCGAAAATATTCAGGCATTTTTCTTATTTGTGGATGAGCTCATCGATTTCTTCGAGGAACATTGTGGCCAGTGATGTGAAATGACTCAAATTTGCTTCGAAGCTGACATTGGTCTCGAAGCGTTGTTCTCCTCACCAATTCTTGAATTTAAAGAAGAGGAGAAAATAATTCGGTGCAAATCATTCGATTGTTCCAAATCATCTATCATCGAACACTAAATTCTGCTTTAACCTCTCGTCTATCAGCTGACGCCCTCTGCCCTCATTAAATCATTCCATTGTGGGAATTCTGATTTGGTGTTGTTGACGTTCTTATCAGAAGAAATAAAAGAGGTCGTCAACATACTAGTTTTATTTCTTCTATATCATTCCACTTCTGTTTCTCCCTGTAGAGAGTTAAACATAGCCTCCACTCCTTATCTCCGTAGGGTCTCGTAAGTACATTGAGGCCGAGAATTGTCTCCTTTCGCTGGTTGTTCGTACGGCGATGGTGGTGCGTGTGCTCTAGTGGGTTTAGAAATGTTTGGTGGCGACCAAGTGAGGTACTCATAGCAGACTACAAGCCCGTTATGGAAGTTACTCCCAGTGGCACGTGGAAGTGACTCGTATCTCAAACACACATGCCTTTGGAAAGAGAAGGGACGGAAATGAGTCATTAAAGTGCTACATGGTCGTTGGGATAAGTCACATCATATCACAGCAGTAAAGCAAACATCTCTGAGGCTGGATTCGAACTCGCAATCCTTCGAGTCCAACCTGCTAGGTCCACCTGAACGATCTTGGCTACCCAAGACGGCTATGTACCATTATAAATTTTCTGTGTCTGAATTATACAACAAACATTTTTAATTTTTACTTATGCACATGCATTTTTACTTCTGAAAACTTTTTGATAGTGTGCCCCCGTCGGAAAAAAAGAGAAGAGACACTCCCCTCAACGGATATAATTATCTCTTTACCCTCCGCCCGTTCCATTATTCCTTTCTCTGCTCTAAATTAACTTCCGTCTGACGTGGCCGCCTTGCCATCGTGACACCATTCTTCGCAGAGGAGTGTCAGATTTGATTGATTCTTTGGTGAAGACTGTCACGGTTTTATGTAGCGAAGGTAAATGTGCTGGGGTTAGACTATCTAAAAAGGAAGGCTGACAATAGAATCAAAGATCAATTCTCAACTTTCAATAATGAATTGTGTTACAAATCGAAAAATAATTAGATCCAGGGAAAATATTACAACCTAGTATGTTCTAAAATTTACATACACTAAATTTCGCAGTTCGTTCAAAAGCCTTTCAAACACTAGGTGTATCCATTTCATGAACACCAAACTTTCTGACATTTTTTATTCAGCGGTGAAAAGTTAAAAAAAATATTCGTGCAAAACGAGCTGCCTCACCAACGCGCTATATTTCCAGGATGGCACAAAAGGCCAGAGAAAAAAAGTTTCGCAGTTATCATCGCATTTTCAACAGCAGCTGCGGAAGGAATATTATCGGAATCTCGAAAGCCATTGCTTAAGGCACGACGTGGGTCTGCAACAAGTAAGTTTTAATTCATCAATTCTTAGTTCAGAAGAATACTTGAATCATATAAAAACGTTAAGAAAACATAATATAATGTATCAAAATGTTATAAATTTTTATTTGTGCAATGCAAGTTCACAATGAAAATACGTAATCAGTTGTCAGACAGTCATAATACAGTTGTCAGACTGAGTTTTAATTTTGAATAAATTATGGTTGGTACCATAACACATTGCTTATTTATTTGAAATAAATGTGCACTCTTGTTTAATACTATTATTTTTAAATTATAACAGTACATGTGTTATGCCATTATTTATAATTATAATTTATCCCTGATGGTTAAAATACCCATTTACGTTTTGGAAAACTTTTGTGTCACCAGGTATTCCAAAGAACAAGTATTTATTACTATCTTTTTCTTTATACTTTATCCTCTAGTAACTTAGGTTTTATAAACCAACGATGCACATATAACTGCATATTATTATAAATATTTGTTCTTTGCAGTACCTGAGGATGCAAACAAATGTTTCTTGAATTGTTGTATACATAATTTCTTATGGTTAATGTATTAACCATAATATTAACCATAAGAAATCAAATATAATTATAAATAGAAAGGAACTAATTGCCTAAAATAATAACAGTAATAATAAAAGTAATAATAATTATTATAATAATAATAACAATAATAAACAAAATACTGAGCACAACAAGTTAGTAAGAGATTTTTTCATCAAATATTGTTTCTTAGATTCAGATTGAGAAATATTTAGTTCCCTACTTGTTTTAAAGTAGCATGAAAGTATTCATGAGGAACATCGATTTTAATAGTCTTTTAGTATTAAATGCATTATGTATGTGCTTAAAGCGGTTGACTTAAACAAATTAGTATTATCAAAAAGGAAGACAGAATAGCTGGCGCTGTCCAGCTATCTGCACTCTTCTCCACTTATCCGCTACACTTTCAGAAATAAGGTTACGGACGAACATAAAATTACGAGCGTCACTTCAGACTAACTGTTATAGTGTTACGTTTGTAATGAATTTCAAGTAATTGCACAATTATTAAGCTATTAGCAAATACGTGACACCAGAACCACAAAATCTGAAAAAATAAGGGTGAGGAACTAGTGATGAGTATAAGAACGAAGGTCGTTTAGGCTTCTTTATTCATGTTTTATATTTAAAGAATATGCAGGAAGCATCTTAACCTTTAATTGGTATCGCTGTCTGACATACCGCATTGGCAAGTAGACATCTGTGCAATAATCACTGATTTACACGTCCAGCGGTTCCGTACCTTCCTTGTAAGTGAAGATCTATCTTTGAACAAAGACAGAACTTCACTAGTGGTTTATTTTTAGAGTTACGTTATTTTTTTGTGTGGTGCGGTACGAGATATCGTCGATACCAATTGCGTAAGTATTTTTTCTCCAAGAGATACAAAAAATACGAGATAACATTTAATTATCGAGAGAATATTTCTTCTTTAACATACTAGAGGCGACCTGAAGTATATAGGCGATCTGTGTAAAAGACCTGGTCCTTCCTCAGTGAGATCTTATGAGGAGGGCTTAGATCAATTTGTTGAAGATGTATTGGAAGAACTTGAAGACAGAGGAGATGATTCCGATTGTGTATAAGGTACAGATCCTGATTCTGAAACCTAACAGGAGCAAGAGAATATGAATATGAAAATGATTCAAGTACAACCAACAATGAAAGCATTTATTATGAAAATATAAATGCTTCTAATGGTGTTCCTATCTTCCATTGATTGATTGACTACTTGGCGTTTTTGGGGCAAGTCAACGACTTACTTTGTCCCGTAAGTGTAGTGCATGTTTCCTGAGGATATTTCTATGATATTTCTCCGCTGGCTATCTGGCGCCGACCTACACGTCGTCTGGGTGAAGTGGTTCTCAAACAAGGGATCTCTCACTATTGGGGTCCGACCGAGACGAACTCTAAGAGGTTAGCTACCGACTGGTCTCCCATCATGTGTCGTAGTGTGGTGCATGTAAATTAAGTGGATACAAGTAGGGGCGAGGAAAGGACAAGGAAGAGGAAGGGAAGATCGCGTGCGGTCCGTGACCAGTTGGTTGAGGTACTGGTGTGGCATTTGCCTGGTGTTGATCGAAGAAACCAAGTAAAATTACCGATCGGAGCAGCCGGTCGCTAGAACTCTCCTTTAGACAGCGACTGAATTCGACCTAGCTATCTAGCTAATGTCGGAAATCCTGCCGTCGACAGGACATGAAGCCTAGAACCTCCCGTTCAGAGGCACCGCAGTAACATAAATTGAAGCCCTGAGCCATCTCAGCCGGTCGTCCCTTGATACTGTCTCTCCCACCCCGTGATATTCCACTTTACTCGTTCTCACTCCGCCCCATTGAGTCTCATTCACTTTCGACGAGACTTATCCTGGTTCCCCAATGTGTGCGTGTCGTGACCCCTCGTCGAAAATTCTGCCATCACCAGAACTCGAACTCCAAGTTTTGCATCATCATAAACCTTGATAAAACAAATATTACTTTTTACATTAGCAGATAAGTTCAATGTTGTCAAATAATACGTTGAATTATAGGAATTAAGCGTGAGCGGTATCAGAGACCTCCCATACCAATTAAAGGTTTTGAAAAGCGATACCAATTAAAGGTTAATAATATTGCCATTGTAATAATGTAACAAGAGCCGTACTTTTTGGTCGTTTTGGTTTCCAACATGTACAGGGGGATATATTAATGATTTACCGTTATTAAGTCGAGTATCTGGCCGCTATCAAAACTTTACAATTTTCAAGCAACTAGTGCAACAAAACAGGGGATGGGGAAATAAATTACTAAAAAATTACAAGTACAAAGGATCTAGGCAAGGTATCTACACAGACATGTATGCTAATCACCCGTTAAGTATCACAAAGAGTTTATTAGAGTAGCTCCAGAAGTTTAGTAAACTACAAACATTTTCTTTCTTCTCACCTCTACTGGTGTTTTTACCCGATGCATGTAAAAGCATAAGCAGAGTAGTGTAGTGAAATGCAGTGAACGACAGTGGTACCCTGTCTTGTTTGCTAGAAAAGTTTTGTGCAACAGTTACACGACGGCAAAACAGAAAAATAAGTCTTATAATTAATTTCTGCTCACATTTGTCTTCTCAGAAAAAGAATTTCAAGTCAAGTTTAATGAGACGTGAATGAATGTATTTTAAATATTTCCACCTCAATTTTATGAAAGCATACTCGCAGAAGTAACTAGTATATTTACTCGTAAAGATTAATGTAAAGTGTTACGCATTAATAGCCCCATTAATTAATAAGTACTATAAATTAGAAATTTAATTCGAATGCTGCTCACCAAAGACTTAAAATATTTTTCTTGATTGCGATTTTGAGTTGCAATAATGTTACTTTCATAGATTCATTTGCTCCATTAAATAAAACAAACAATGAACAAAAGTTGAATGAAATAATATAATTTAATATTTTTTCGTGTTTTTTTTAAATGTTCTTATAGCCTTTAAAAGCTGTGTGCCCATTAAATATATTCACAGTCAAATAAGTTTAAAAACGTATTAAAATCTGAGTATTTTAATTTCATAAACCTCTTCTTTCGAGGACAAAAACTTAACAGAAATCCTTGCCCGACGGCCTCGTACGGCAACGTGCTGTAATTTCCGGACAGCAAAGAAAACTTTTCGAGTTGCCAGAGCATTTTCAACTAGGGCCCGGAAGAGAAAATAACTACCGGAATCTCGACAGGGACAGGCGCGGCAGGGGCAGGCCCCTCTGTTCCAAGACGTGGCCCGGGGCCGCGCGCGCGCGAAACGAGCTTTAATAAACGATAGAGAAGGCGGGCGGTTAAGCGTAGGGCAAACTTGCCAGGGGCTTCGGGGCCGCCTCCCAGAGTGACGGCAAGGGAAGGAAAGTGCGACGCCGGGGCGAAGAGGGGTGAACCCGAAAAGCACTAGAGGGGAGTGCAGCGGGGCGGATCGGGATAGAAGAAGAGATTGGGAAAGGAAGAATAAGAGATGATAGATGGAGGTGAAAAGCAACAGTATATGAAGAGGAGAAGAAGCGACATGCGCGAAAATGTGAACTGTGGAGAGAGGCAGACGGGTAGAAATGTGGGGAGGGGGAACTAAGTGGGAAGAGGTGCGGCAAGAGGCAGAAAACAAGCTGGGCGCTTGGGGATTGCCTGGGAGAGTGACGGCGAAGGGTCACGAGGGGTGTTGTGGCAGGGAACAACGAGTGTTGGAAACAGGAAGATGTGCCAAGTACCAGAACAGTTTACCGCAAAGCAAATCACGTACGAGGAGGAGGTTAGGATGTAAAGAAAGGTTTAGAGATGATCGAGAGGAAATAGAACGGAAGCGGGAAAAGCGAAAACAACAGAACGTGATATGGCGAGGAAACAAACTAACACGCGTGACATTGTACTGAAACGAGGCGGGCCAAAGCGGACGGAAATTAAACTGGATGAGAGAGCGCAAATCAGGAAGTGGTAGAGTAAAAGGCAGAAAATAATCCATAAATATTCTAGAATGCCTTGGAAAGCTCGAAGAGATGCACCGAGCGGTGCTGCGGAGAAAAATGACGATACGACGGAAGGAGAGGATTGAATACAAGGTACACAAGGAAAAGCATCCGGAAGAGGAAAGTAGGAGAGAACCAGAATGAAAGAAAACGAGGCAATTGCATAATAATAAATTAGGCTTAGGTGCAATGAAAATTGGACAAGAGAGGGAGGACAATACGAGATTGAAAAATGAGTTAATATTGTGACATACCAAAAATGACGGACATTTGATTTAGGCAAATAAAGATCGAAATGTTGTAGATATTGCAAAAGACGTGGGTTTCTATGGTGCAGATACGCAGATGACACCGTAGCAACGCGAGTTCGTGCGGGGGTCACCGTAGTAACCGGGAGAGCTGTAAAGTAAACACGCAGGGTGCACCGTCGCAACAACAAACCGAAACAATAACGAGTTCGTTTGGAGGCAAGTGCAAAGTGCACCGTAGCAACGCGAAAAAAAGCAATAGAGAGAAAAACACAGCGAGCTTTGAAGGGTGGACCAGATTGGGAATTAGTGCATTCCGACTCGTGTCGTGGAGGTGAACGGATCGCTTACGCGTTTTTTCTAGAGGTTAATTTTCAAATCGGGACTTGTGATATTTCGTGAGAGTGAACATTGAACTTGAACGTAGAATATTTCCGCATTAGGTGTACAATTGGAACTTTGTAAGTTGTACCATTGCAAACTCGGATTTGTAATATTTTCATGAGTGAACTGGAAAGGGAGCTTAAAATATTTTCGCGATGGAGTTACAAGATTTGACTTAGAAATTTTACCAATGAATTGTGAATTGACAGGTCAGGTGATAGAAAATAATATTAGAGGGATATTATTCCGACCTGGGAAAGTAATCAGTTTGAAATAGGTGCCCACCTGAGGCGTAAGATAAAGAGTATAGGCAGTATTTGTGAAGTGGTTGGAGGAAGTTTCAACTTGGCCGCTGATCATTGTGGATTTCGACAAAAAGGAAGATTGGTCTACTCTACGTGGCGACATCGAGCGACGTGCGCGCTAAGAGGCAAGAAAGGATAAAAGGTTCTATAACGCTTTTATTGCAATAACGAGAAAAATGGTCATGGCGAAACGATAAATTGTAATAATTGATGATAGTTGATAACTTTGGCATGATTAATAAATAATCATTCATAGTTTGAAAGAAAGCTGATTCTCATTTGCCATTTCATGCAATCCTTGAGTAGACATTTTAGAATTATTTTCAGATTCCTCGCCACTCCGTATGGATGGCAGATTGAGTAATTGATTGCGGAGTAAGTAAGAACAATTATTTCATAGAACCCGTCGACCGAGCTAGCTGTATTGACATTTATTATTAGTAATTACGTTTCAATATGTAAAACGAAAAGGACGAGGCGGGATGATTTTAGAAGAGATAAGGCAAAATGGAAAGACAGAAAACTTCTGTGACAAAGCAATATGTGAAACAAGAAACTAAAAAAACGCCGAGGTACCTCCGGGCAGCCCGAGAAGGCGACGGCAAAAGGTCACATTAAACGGAGCAGCAGGGAAAAACAACGAAATGCCGAAACGGAAGGCGAGGGGAGATAAAGAAATGGAAGCGAGGGAGGTGAGTGAAGTGAGGCAGGAAGGAGTGGAATGGAACGAAAAGAAAACTTGGACGAACAGTAGAAGAGGAGTCGTGGTAAGGTTGAAACCACATGAAACAACACGAGGCGAGTCGAAGAGAAAGAAGCGGCGTGAGGTGAAACGAGGTAGTCCGGCGCGGGTCGAAGCAAGACGATACTTAATGGTGCGGAAAAGAAAGTGGAGCGAAGCGAAAAGGGGTGGTTCGTGTTCACAGGAAGCTTACTTGATCGACTCGAGGCTGCGTGGGTTTGCGCATTGGGAATGCAAGAAGAGTTAGTGAAAGGAAGGGGCAGGGTGAAACCAAGAACCAAAAACAAGAAGTGAATTGGGGTGACGCAGGTATAGGCAATAATTATTTATTATATGAATGGAAAAGGAGACTTTTTATTTTGCAATTAGAGGAGATTGCGAGACGAGGTCGAGAGGACGAGGGGTGCAGTCTTATGAGCAAAACAGAATCACATGTAATTCATGTGTCATACACAGTTTTTCAGACAGTCTTACTGAATTTCATATCATATTAATTCAAGTAAAATAATAATAACAATAATAATAATAATTTAATATATTACTGGTAAAATAATAAAGTTATAAAGTTAATAAAGTATTATTGATAACGGTTATGTAATTATGTAACATTCCAACTTTTGTTCCAATAACACTTCAGTCTCACTTAAAAAGCTCCTAACCAAACGAAGCAAGAGTTCAGAAAATTACATACCTTTATTTTTTCTTTTAATCAAAAGTTTAAATGAAAGTAATGTGAAATTATTCAATTGAACTATTGAAGTTTTAATTCAATAGTTGCTATTGAGTTAAGTGTATTCTGCTTTATTCTTGTAACAAATTTAACGAAAAACAAAATAAAATTGTCAGACATTCGTACACTTCGCTTGCATCACAAGGTACAACCCCTTCCCCGACGTTACTAGAAGTGCGTCGGAAGGACACAACTTATAGCTCTATAAAAATTCTTAATATTGCTTTAATTGTAACACATTATAACTGACAATTAAGCAACAAACACAAATATTTTGATAAACGTGTACATTAAATTACTTAAAGATATAATATAGGGGAAAAGTTTTCATTGAGAAATAAAGTTTCAACATTACAGGTGTATAACAGGTTGAAAACTTTTGCAAATTTCGAAATCCCTGAGTGCTTAATGAAATTCAGATCTGAGCCATTATTATTAAGTAAAATCTGCTCTATTCGAGCAGAAAATTTTTAGACAAACGTTTGAGCCGTTTTACACACTCTTTAGATGTTCCAGGGTCTTCATGCAAAGTACTTCCGAAAGTTAAAAGATCAATTTCATATTCTTGGTAACCGTAATATCAGCGAGATCAAGCGATGAATATAGGTGTTACGTTTGATGAAAACCCAGTGAACAAGTGCTAATGTTGTTCACAGCCGGACGCAAGGATAGATAGCAGAGGTAATTTTTTCGAAAACAACTTTTTCGGTGCCAAGAACCCACAAAACGTGAATGCCTAATTGAAAAAAAGCAATATCAACATCTATCTATACAACGCATTCGATAAAGTAATATATTAAGTACAATATGAATAAGAAACACTTTCATTTCAATATTAGAGATCGACAAAACATGTCCTTCTGTCAAACATCGGCCCTTTTTTCTGCAGCATTAATAACTTTGTACGACAAAGAAGAACGTTTATTTTGTAATTACCCAAAGGACCTAATATTAATACAAATTAACATTCTTTGCAAAAATGAAATATTTACAACTAAGTGGTTAAGATAAAAAAATATCAGTATTTAAATGTTACCGCAAATATACACATTAATAAGCTATTGTTGGTTTTTCTCTACATGTTACACATTAGCTACAACAGATAGATGCCAATAACTTTAAGAAATATAAAACTTTATTATGATTGCTTCAAATAATTACTCTGATTTCTCTTTAATTTTCTCAGCGTGTTACTCAAACTCAACAATGCATCAAATCATGATTATCTAACCAACGTAACAGTATTTATGAGCGCATCATTGAGCTTAGAAGTGCATTACATGCCCTTTTGGTTCGTGTGCGTTTAAAGACAAAACAGTGAACGTTTCATTCGCTCTGAATAATCGGGAAAATACTAAGTGCTTTCCGCAACAAACGAAATGAAAATGACCAACAGCGCGAGCGGACCGAACTCCTTCGAATCAAAAGCATAATTACGTTATGATTATGTTCCTTTTTCACCTCCACATCAATTAAGCATACTAAAAAATAACATTAGTTTTCGCACTTATGCAACAACAGAAAATCGAATGCAAAAGTACTAAAATAAAAAAATGGTGACATTATTATAGAGCAAATCACAAACAAAATTATAACTCAATAGCAGGTGATGCTCGGTACAAAAACGTACTTTATATCTCATATAATGTAAATAAAAGTGATTGCGTTAATATTAAAACCAATTAACACTTTGGCAAATACAAATACCACAAGAATGAATGGAAGTTTGTTTTTAATTTCACGGCACACTCATAGAGATTGTCCCCCAAGGCTCAAGATGGAGCAGCTCAAATGTGGTAGAAGGAACGAAATGAAAGCAGACGAGGTGGAGAAGCACAAGCAAAGAAGTAGCGGGGCAAAGTAAGACGAATTGTGATGGCAGTAATGGTATGAGCCGAGATGAGCCGGAAGAAACGGCCAGTTAAGGGCCTAAAACAGCCACGGCATGGGAGGGTATAGCGAGCGGAATGACAAGGTCATTTACAGAAAAATTGGTAAATGGGGATACAGAACGGAATAGTACAGTGTAAGAAGGAAAATAGACAAAACGCATAAAAGAGACCAGAAATGAAGGAAGATAAGCGGATAGGAGGCACACCATAAATAGCTGGATGAATTCAGACACACTACGGTGAAATTGTGCAGGTCAAGGCAACGCGTGACGGAACCAAGCGAAGCGTGACAGGTAGTGAAGCGTTTATGTGGTACAATCCCGGGTGCCATGAATACTGAGTCGAGAAGTGATGCGGTGTTAAACAACGAGCTGAGATATGAAGGACCATAACATGAAATAAAGCGATGTAGATAAAAAAAGAGACGCCATGAACCGGACGAGATGAAGCGGAAGAACAAGACGACAGGGTCAGTGAGGTAAAGAAAACGCGAAAGATCTAGCAAGGTGAAGCGCACAGGTAAATATATGAAAGGCTAAGAATAGGGGAGGCGGACACCAAAGAGTAAGTGAGAATTGATTTCGGGTACGCCAACTACTTAAATGTAGTGGATGTTATATCCTTGGAAGTGACAGTGTTTCTTCCCCGTTAGATCGTGAGATCCGACACTGACATAAACTTCGGCTCGTAGATTTTTCTCTCTAGGTTTCTCCCAACGCATTGCTCCTGCCACGATGAGCCTTTAGCTCTCGACCCATTTGGTAGTGTCGTGAATGAAAGTTTCTGTAAGGATAATAATAAAGGGAATAATGAGGAAGGAAAGATCATGAGCGGCACGTAGCCGGTGGGTATTGCTCCGGTTTTCCCGTGGTATGGACCGGATAAACCACGAAAAACTATCCCTCATAGTTGCGGCCTATTGGAATTTTCCTGACAGTGGTAGAATTCAACCCAGTTATGTATTATCCCCGCACGTTTTCTTGAGCCCTCATTTCACTTGTTACGAGGGGAGTAGGGGTTTGATTATTTTGTTGACAGGACTATTATATGCAATGTGCAGCTTGCTTTCCGATGCAAAGTAGTTTCTGTTACCCGGTAACAAACATATCTGATTATTAGAATTTGTCAACAAAGCTTGTTGCCATCATTTATTATCAATTCAACTATAGCTAGTTAAGGAGTGGGGATAGGTATACCGGAGCTCAAGAAAACGTAAGCGTATAATACCTAATATTGTAAATTCCCCATCGTTGAGTCTTGAATCTTAAAGCCTTCTTGTTAACGAGAGGGAACAATAGTTTTTACAAATATCTTAGCTGGCAAGCTCTGAAGAAGTTGTGGCTATCCTTTCGTTCTTACAATTAGATATAATGAATTTCAATCAAGCAGAACAAATTGGTGTATATACACGTTCATCTTATGTTCTTTCGCCCCTTCTGTAACAAAAGACAACAACTAAGTATTCAAACATCGCCTAGCAGGGCCTCTTCTTAAACGACCCAAGGGTTTGAGATTGTTCGCGGCTAGGGTATGCCGTAAAGGTCGGTCGCCCCAAATTCTATGCTGAAATTTTGGGGCCACTATACCCCGTGCCGGGGCTGAGCGACGGGGTGCGGTGAGAAGGGAAGTACTTAGAGGGCCTCGCAGCGAGGCGAGGTGCATAAGGAAGGGCGCGCTTGCTGGCTCGTGCTCCCCTCTCCTCGAGACCTGCCGGAGTGGAGCGCTCCCCCAATTCCCTCAACGTACAAGTTGGTGGAGACGAACGAGTCGCGAAATCTTAGCAACCTGGAAATTTGTGACACCCCTGAGCCCAAGGTAGTCTGTAAGTTGAAAGTGGAAGAATGCAATGAAATTGTCTGGTAAGCCAGTAAGAATATGTACAGGAGCACCCGGAATTTTTCTCTGTGGGTGGGGCGGGGGCAAGGGCAGCAGGTACAGTGTCCAGCTTTCATTTAAAGAAATTTTTATTTATGCTTAACACAAAATGTGACTTTATTTGTTGACATATAGTTAACATTTATAGCTTAAAAATTTATTTACTGAAAGAGGTTTGTTAGTAGAGAATTAGTAAACGCTATATTTTTAACAGATAGCATTGGCTTCGGGGAAAGGAGCTAGAAAATGGCGCGTATCCCCTCGCGTTCGCTACTGAGAATACGATAACTGAAAAAAAATTACAAACGCGGAATTAACCCACCCCAAACTTGGTGGGCGGAGATTTGAACATAAAGTAAAAGTGCAAAATAAATGTTTCAGAGAGAAGTGAATTCGTGTTAAATATTTCAACGAACTTAATCCTTATATTCGTAAATACAGAAATATTGATGCTGTAGTGGCTTCTATTTTATTTTAATGGACTTGGGGTTGACATTCGGGGTAAATATGATGAGTAGATTGTATTATATGATTTACATTTTGTTGTCTTTTAACTGCCATCAAATGAACAACATATGTATAATTACAGAATTCCAATATGTGTTCTGTGCAAAAATCAGCCTTTTTTAATCGTATTGAATCACCTAAAAATCAGCCTTTTTTAAAAGGCTTTTTAGAATAGTGGAAACAAGTACCCACGAATTCTAGAAGACTAAAAGTGCTGTCAACAGAGCGTAAAAATTAAGGCAATAAAAATACGGACACATATTTGTCGATTTCAGAAAACAACGAACTCTGATATTGAACTTCCTTAAGGCAACACGCAGTACACGGAAAACTGCATTTATCATTTACAAAGCAAACAAAACGGATAGCAAAGCATTCAAGCGTACTTCAGTCTTTTTTAGAGACAAAGTTTTTATTACATCGGAAACAAGCCGCGGAAAAAGAAACGATATGCACTTCCTCTGCTGGCCAATTCAAACGCTTAGATAAACCTAAGGTCCTGGAGTTCCAATGATAAAAATAAAAGATAGAGAAGTGTAAATGTACAAATATTTTTTTAAAACTTTTACACCCTGATACATTTTTACACACTGCAGTGCTTCTGGCCGGTAGGTCCTAGCGTTCGGGTCCCAACGGTGGCAGGATTTTCGACTAGCTTGTCAGCTAGGTCGAATTCAAGAGACCCGCATCACTGATCGGTAGTTTTCTGAGGTTTCTCCGACCAACACCAGGCGGATGCCGGAGTAGTACCCTAACAAACGACTCTCGGACGGCGCGCGATCTTTCCTTCCTTTTCCTTGTCTCACCCCTTCCTTAAACACACTTAGACATGCACTGCACTACCACACTCGTCGGGAGCTTAGAGCTTGTCCCGACTGGGGCTGCGCGCCGCTGGAGATGCCCCGCTAGGGCGGTATTAGCCCCGCTGGGGCAAATACCTGGCTAGGAAAAAAAATATTCGCCAGCCAACGTGTAGGTCGATGCTGGATTTTGCCATCAAGCCATCTCCCGCGATAAATGTATGCAATACACTTACGGGACTAAATATCTTAGTATTTGATGCGCCATAAATCACTAACAATCAAGTAGATCGCTCGTTTCTGCGTTTTGCTCCAAACAATTGGAGGCGACCACTCCAGTAGTTACTCAAACGAGTGGCCACAGACTACGCACTATACTTTCTTCCCCAGCATGGCTGCTCAATGGTCTGATCACCCTTCTGACGTTACTCATCCCCTACGATCCAAAAACTCTTCGAATACCGTCGGGAAAATAGTTCAGAAATTCAGACAAACTCTCATTTATTCACCTTCTCTCATACTAAACAATACAAGATTGCCAATAAACTCAGTATAATATGAAAATATTGAAGTTTACATTAAAAATACATAATGTTGAAAACAAAATTATTTCATTATTTTCTCCCAAACAGACAAATATTTTCCTTAAACATTTCCTTTTCACGCTCACAGTAAAAAGTTCCTGCATCAGCTCCCGCATCTAACTCGTAAAACTAAATGAATAAAAATACTACGTGCTTTAGGGCACCGCGAACGACTGCGCGATGTTGGCGTTGCTGTGATGATAGTAAATATACACAGCAGAAAAAAACAACATATAGAACTCGGAGTCTGCTCCGTTTCAGAGAAGATACCAACGTGTTTCTAGAAAATAAATTAAAAATTAAATATTGAGCATCTAATTAAATGACTTCAGTAATTGAAGTTCAATCAGCACTTAAAGGAAAATACGTAATATTCAAGTCGAAGATACATTTCAGCGTACGCTGAGAAGTTTATTAAAACCTGGATATCTCTAAAAGTGGAACAAATGAATGCAGGAGATGTGCTCTCGTCAACGCGCAGAAGGAAAGAAGGTGTGAAAGGAGGCAGAAGGATAGAAGGAAATAGGAAAGGGATTATAAAGGTCAGAAACAGCAAAGAGCTGAATATGTAAATGTAGAAGAGAACCCGAAGCATCGAGAGGAATTACAACCAGAATTCAGAAGATAAAAGTTGAGTAAATATGATGTATAGAAAATTTTAAAAATGATGGAAAATGGGGCGTTTAATAAAGTAATGACAGGAGTGAAAGATTAACAAGAAAGAAAAATCTAATAAATGAAAAGGCTGCAGCAACAAATGATAAAGAGAAATCAATGAAAAAGATAGAGAAGAAAAACACAGAAAGGGTAAAAAAGAGTAATTGAAAAACTTAAGACAAGATCTCTGAAAGAGAAAGAAGGCAATGGTTACACAAAGCAATAAGAAAATAATCTACGTAGATACAGAAAGTAAATTAAATGAAAACTGGAAGTAATAAGAGTAGGGAATTACTTTCTCAGATAAAAACAGCCGTACCGAGAAGTGAAGGGCGTATTGGGAAACCAAGAGTGGACGGTCGGCAAACACACTGACCGGAAGCTCTACACCAAGGAAGGCGCCTCAGGCTGGGCGGAGCCCGCACGAGCGAAATAAGCAGGAAATATCGATGACAGCTCCCACCCCGAATGCCTTCCGAGGGAAGTTTAGTAGGAAACCCGAGAAGCTGCAAGCGGAGGGAGCACGGACTAAGGAGCCACGCCCCCACCTCCCCACGCCACGCCTCACCTACCCGCCCGGCCCAGCCCTGAACATCCCAGCCTTTCAAATTTAAAGCCGGCCCATCCCAGCCAGGACCATTCCAACCAGATCCATCCCAGCCCGGCCCATTCGAACCAGCCCCCGACCGAACCCCGCTCTGTCCCGCACGTCCTTTGCCAGGCCCCGACCCGCTCTTCCCCACCAGGTTTAGCCCCTCCCCTCAGCCTCAGACCGATCAGTGCCCGACGTTCCCCTTCGGCCCCGACCTCACCAGGCCCGGCACTGCCTCACCGATCTCCTCCACCCCTCCCCATCCGCCCGTTCTTCCCCTCCAGACCCTGCCCGTCCCAACCCTCCCCGCCCGGCCAGACACCAGTCCTCCTCGTCTCAACCCCGCCCCTTTCCACCCTTCACCAAGCCTGCCACTTCCCACCTGCCCAGGTCCGCTCAGCCTCGCCTCAAGCCATGCTCCACCCGCCTCCATTCCACCCCACCCGTTCCCTCCACGCACGCTGTTCCGCGATTGGCCCCCGCCGACCTCTCGACTCACGCGCTCTGTCAAGCGGATACGGAAATAAAACGGCTCCACCCGCGTGGTGCGCGACCGGCGGAGGTTCTGGCGGACAGTGAGCCAGATATCGAGAAAACGTGGCGCAAGTAGGCAATGTTTTTTATAGTTTGTTTTTCTTTAAATTTATTTCTGGCCCGAAGGTCCTCAGCAGCCGACTACGATACATTGAGAGTACATGGAATAATATTAACATTGTTTAGAACACATGATTGATAGACGAATACATTGAGTACATGAAAACGTTAAGTAGATTCAATAAACGTATGTATTAAATCTTGCAAAGCCACATCAGGTATATGATGATTAGGGAGAGTCGAAGAAGTAGGCAATGTGCGGGGTTATCAAGCACGGCTGTGCGAGCGTCGCCGACCGTTTCCTAGAAAATTTACAACATTTTGATCGAAGTGCTCAAATACGAATTCCATTCCTAAAGGCCACAATAAGTCGATATCAATTTTTTGAAAGAACAGATGAACTCACAATTTGTCATGAGTTTATCCCCCTGTAAGACTATACATTCTTGTCACACTATATTCACAAGAGAAATGGATTATCCAATGTAACATCATGCTCCAAGTAATACTAATAAGTACGCAGTAATATTAACGGTAGATTATTCATAAATGTGTTGATATTATTATTCTCATAAATTAAATATTTTTTTAGAGTATCGTAAGAAAATATCCATGTTTATTATAAAAATATTCAATTAAATAAAACTCAAATATTAAACACTTTTCTACGTATTTATCTCAACTTTGGTTTTTGCACTTTAGTACCCCTCGAATAGTTAAAAAGCATTACAAGTGATTTCATAAAACCTAGATGCAAGCGGCAGTTCTTATAATGGCAATTTATAGCACAAAAGGATAAAAAGCGACAAATATGACATTAACTGACGGCGAAAATGGATATATCATAATATATAATAAAAGACGCTCCAAACATTACGGAGTGCAGAGGCTTAGGCGGACGGAAAAAAGGATCGTGAGAACTGGGCACCCCTTCAGCCGGCGAGAATTCAAATAAATTCTCAGTCGATCTTATATTCTCGTGGAGCGTGAAAGGCGGTTTAAGTGGGAAAATTGTTTTCTTAACTGAAGGGAAGAGGTGAAGAATGATTCAATAAATGCATTGCAGTAAGAGGGTCTTAGAATGGGTTTCCAAAAGAAATTTTTCGGAAAAGCTAGTGAGTAGGAAATATAAAAGCGAGGGAGAAAGCGATGGTCATATATCTGGGCACATAAAAAAGTGAAAATATATCCGTGAAAATTCCGAACATTTCCTGAATATGTGTATACGCTATGAGTTGATCAAACAATTGTAATATTACTCGTAACTACACAAACACTGAACTGAAGTGGTATACTTAAATTTTAAAATGAATAATAGATAATAATACGCCAATATTTGCTCCCTAAAAGTGTTTCACAAATAATAGAAAAAAATACCATATTTCCAATTTCAGCGAACGATTGTGTGTAAAATTCAGTTTTTCGAATGCTAATAAGCATATTTGAAAATAACTTTTCCTCCTGTGAGATCCCAATACGCATTTGGAGACTTTGCTTATCTCTTATTCTTGATGGCTTACAATGTTACATCAATAGTAACTAAAATAGTGGTATGGGATATAAACCACCCTTCAAAATGACAATTAACAAGATCCAACAATTATGTAAGTAAGTCAGAGTCTTAAGGTCTTCAAGTAACGTGGTCTCCATTATTTATTGGTCAATACATATCTAAATTATTTTTCAGATAATTTCATTATTACGATCATGAATCTAATGCGCATTGAAATATAAACTAGTGGAAATACAACAGCAGAAAATTTTTTTACAAACTGCTTAATGATCTGCTTAATGAACTGCTTGAATGAGGCAATTGGGGTTTCCAACTCGAAAAAATATTTGCTCGAGCTGAAATTTAAACTCTAGTGCTAAAGTTCACCAGGGAGGTGTAGTTCCTTAACTCTCTAGATTCATACGGTATACAATAGACATTTCAAACGATATAATGAATTATTGTTGCATTGATTCTGTTACATTCTATATAACTCAACACAGAAACGACAAATATTTAGAAGAGTTCATTAATTGATTTGAATTTCTAATATTCAGTTATATATTGCGTTCAAAAAGAAACGTCTACCTTCAATATTGAACTTTTGAATTTTCAAGCGTTCTAATGAAAGTAAACTCGCGCCATATTTTAAATAAACTTTGCAAAGTTTGAGGAAAAAAGGAAAAAATACGAAGCCGTTTTTGAGGAAATATTGTTTAGATATTGGTTTTAAATTATCACTATTACCCAAAAATTACGCGAAAACTACTGATATTAAAAAGCAATGCACGAGTACAGGACGTTATTTACAGATCGAATTTTGAAGAACGTATTACATTAATGAAGATCAATAATTTAATTGTAAAAGGAAATCACAATTTTTAATTTGAAGCATTCTCTGAGAAAATTTTGAAAATATTCCACAGTCGTCATGTAACTCTAAAGGTTGTAACGCACGTTTCTAATTAAGTGGCTTCGACATCATCCATATTGGAAATTATTTATGTTATTGAAAATCCTGCGTACAGTTTAAGCGCTAGTGCTGTCGTAGAGTTACGGGACAGATTGTACAAGTCAATTGCATGTTTGACGCTCACAATAATTTGTTTTTACTACATTTTGAGCGTACTGCAGGAATTAATGTTTTCCACAGTGCTCTCATTCACGTGGAATGACCCTTTTAAGGAAGTAGGAGTACTTTAAATAAACATTGTATAGTAAACTACCAAGAGAAGGAAGAAGTAGTCAATTCTTGCAATGATGCGTAATTCCCAATATTCTAATTAAGGTTTATATATGTAAGATTATGTTGTCTTTTTAATTTCATCAGTCCGTATTCTAAAAATAATAGAAAGATTCTAATTATTTTGTAGAGAGATTATAGCAGTAATAACTGGGTTACAAAAAAGAAGGCCAAATACGTTCAACGTCATTTCAACTCGTACGTGCCTTGAACTTTCATTACAAAATTCAAGAATATTTATTTTGCAATGAAGACAGTAAACATGTCTGAGTTTTCTTGCACTCCACCTAATTCTGAAACTTTAGATCGAGAAATATGTCAACTTCCTGGGTAAATCTCATTACATCTCGTCGGCCTAATAGAATAAGCTGAACGCAACTACGGAACAAGATCAACAAGCTCTCTCGACAAGGGGAACTTCTCAAGTTGCGCAGTTCTCATAAATTGCTTATATCCCCTGGTTCTCATGCACGTGTTTACTAGCACTAGACTAGCCTGCTCAACTGAAGACTGCTCGCTCGTGGCTCTGCTCATGGGCTGATAGGCGGCCTTATCATGGGGAGAGGGACGCTTGTGGTGAGAGAGGGAGTGGAGAGATGTGGGCGGGGCTCTCGGAAGACAGGGCACGCACGTGGATTTCGGAGCGGTTTGGTGCATGCTTAGTACTCCGCGTGCTCCCAGTGAGGAAAAACTGTAAACGCTGATTTTTACGACAAGGCGCGCTGGAGTAATAACATTTAATAATCATAGGGTAATGCAATATTGAGAGAGCACGAATTCTAGAGAAGAATCTAGAGAAATTACTAATGAAAAAGTACGAAGTTAACAATTAAAAATAATTGATTTTTTAAGGACAAATGAAGATATTGATATTTTCAGTTCGTGCTGTTAATGTATTTTGCAGTATCTCAGTATTAATAAAATCAATCGTTATTGATAAATTCTATTTAATTTTGACATCCTCAGATATAGTGAACCTCGAGTATAATGAACCAAAAATGTCAGTCCTCAGAATAACGATATAATTATATCAATCCCCAGAATTCGATATAATCGATGTTGACTGTACATCTCTTTTTAAAAAGTTACTGTTCCATAATGTAGCATGTTACTGCACCATAATGCAGTAAAATATTTATGGCGGACAGCCTCTTCCTTGAAGCCTTTCTAGCACATTACGTCATACCTGGCAAAGTAATGATACACCGATTGTGTCAGTTCAGTCGTCACACGCAGTTTGAGAATAGGCGGAATAACAAAGCAAATATCTGCTTAGCATTTTCAGACAAAATCGAAACTCATTTCATTATTTTTCTCATGTTTTTACAGGAACTAGATACCTGCATTCAATTACATTTTTTTAGAGTTTATAAGACATTCTGAATGAATTAGAACTATTTTTATTTTACATATTTTAACTATTACGACATATTTTTTCTCATATTTCGCTACAATTTAATATCTTTATACGTTGAAACGGAACATTACAGATGCGCGTTTGCAATATTTGTTACAGAATCATCTTTCTTACATATCAAATGTAATGCTTTTATTACCACCAAATCTCCACCATGAATTGTCAACCCCCCCCCCCCATTACTGCGAAATTGCGAGTCAAGGATGAGCGGATTTTTATAAACAAAAGTAATTTCAACAACGTGCTTGCTCATGTTTCAAACAAGCATATTCGTTACTCGATCGAAAATTAACAAAAATGTTTACAGGAAATTGTCTAACCGAGTTGTGAAATATGGAGGGCGGAGCATATACTCCTTAATCCCCTCCCCTGCGATCCATCAGTCACTACCCGGTATGTGGACGTGTTTTATATTTCGAATAAAATTCTTATATATGGTGAAGTCTAGTGTACAATTACTAGAGTAGTGAAAGAACTGATCAGCAACGTTCTATGGTCAGAAAATGCTTGTAGAAAACAATTTTAAACAATTTTAATTTTATATATTTTCTGTTTGTTCTTACATGTTTTGGAAAAAATTAGTACATATTTTGCATTTTTTATTACAATAAATTCCGTATCTTAATTATGGCATTTTTTACTTTCAAATAGGGTCCACATCGTTTATAGCAAACTAAACACACTTCTGTTGTTTTGAAGGTGATCGCTGAGTTGCCATGACGTATGGAAAGATACTCGATTTTATCTGCAATCCCTGATACCGTAAGTCGCTGTAACGAAGAAGAACAAACATTATTGAAAAAAGAAGAAGAGAAAATAAAACAAATCGTAACCAAATGAGAAAGACGGATAAACTCATTTGACAACTTTTTTTTTTTCGAAATTACAAGAGCCAATTCTTTCAGATGATTTATTCTGAAAATATTGATATTTTGAGTAAATAATATTTTGTTGAATTAATTAATTATAAATGAATATTTACTGTTCGAACTTAGTAAATTTTATTATATTATATTAAATATTAGACATGCATTTAATAAATATTAAAATACTGTTTCCAATCTTTTGTACAATAGTTTTCTGCATACAAATTGATAAAAAATAATGAATTAAGTTTATTTGGATCACTTGGAAATACATATTTCAAACACTAGAAAAAATGTCATCTTATTAACAAAATTTTCAATAAATCACTGTGTTTATATGGTGGAAAACTAAGAAGTAAAGCCGTGTCACCTCATTGCATACAGTTGTTGAATAATCCTCTCTACGAGATTGAACTGCACCGAAAACAGCTTGCAAATTATTACTTTTAATGCTTCACTACTCTTTTATAGTATTTCTCAGATTGCTAAAAGTTAAACTCTCTTGGAGTGCTGCCAAGTAAAGGTCGTCCATTTTCATTATTTCCTTTAATATGTAAGAAACTCACTGCCTATTGTCATTATACCATTGAAGAAAAATCCTTCAATATCATGAAAAAACTAAAAGTAGATTAAAAATCAAATCTGATGAAACTTGAATAAATGATTAAAAACAAAAGAATAAAAGGGAACGGACAGACTTTAAGGAAGAAATTGTCATAAGTAAAAAGAAATCTTTCTCGTCACCTCGCTATGAATAAAAACGACCGTGCAAAAACGCAATTTTTTTACAGCCAGCGATATTTTTCCTGGAAGTTTCCATTTTTACCAAACCACCTTCCTGTGGCGACTCGAGAGAATCAAGAAGCCGGAGCCTCGCATTCGCTTCAAGAGCAGAGTTCTTGGAAACCCTCACGTCTTTCTAGGGATCCAGTCAGAGCCAATACGAATGTTTTCTTTGACGAGTCCTTCTGCATTGATCTAGGACAGCTTTAGATGTGTTACTCCGGCCCCAAATTTCTCTCATTCTCCCTCATCCCTTCTCTCTCCAACTCTTCCCCCCTCTCTCACTCAAACTCTTCCCCCCTCTCTCACTCAAACTCTTCCTCCCTCTCTCACTCAAACTCTTCCTCCCTCTCTCACTCAAACTCTTCCTCCCTCTCTCACTCAAACTCTTCCTCCCTCTCTCACTCAAACTCTCTCTCACTCTCTCACTCAAACTCTCCCTCACTCTCTCACTCAAACTCTCCCTCACTCTCTCACTCAAACTCTCCCTCACTCTCTCACTCAAACTCTCCCTCACTCAAACTCTCTCCCACGAACTCTCTCCCACAGACTCTCTCTCCCACGAACTCTCTCTCCCACGAACTCTCTCCCACGAACTCTCTCCCACGAACTCTCTCTCACTCGAACTCTCTCTCACTCGAACTTTCTCTCACTCGAATTTCACTCTCACTCGAACTCTCTCTCTCCCACGAACTCTCTCTCACTCGAACTCTCTCACGCACAAACTCTCTCTCTCACGCACAAACCCTCCCTCTCTCACGCCCAAGCTCTCTCTCTCTCACGCCCAAACTATCTCTCTTACGCCCGAAGACTCTCTCACGCCCACACTCTCACCCTCACCCAAACTCTCTCTCTCTCTCTCTTACGCCCCAACTCTCTCTCTCACGTACAAACCCTCTCTCTCACGCACAAACCCTCTCTCTCACGCACAAACTCTCTCTCACGCACAAATTCTCTCTCTCACGCTTAAACTCTCCCTCTTTCTCACGCCCAAGCTATCTCTCTCTCGCTCAAGCTATCTCTCTCTCGCTCACTCACACTCTCTCCTCCATGAGCTCTCTCTCACTCCTCTCCACTCCAGACTCTCTGCTCCTCTGCTCAAACTCTCTCTGCTCTCTCACTCCAAACTGCTCTCTCCCACTCCAAGGCTCTCTGCATCAGAGCTCTCTCTCACTCTCTCACTCAAACTCTCTCTCTCCTCAGAGCTCTCTCACTCAGGCTCTCTCTCACTCTCTCCTCAAGAGCTCTCTCCTCAAACTCTCTCTCTGCTCCACACTCAGAGCTCTCTCTCCTCCTCTCTCCTCAAACTCTCTCACTCTGCTCTCTCACTCAAGGCTCTCTCATGCTCTCACTCAGAGCTCACCATCAAACTCACTCAAACTGTCTCTCTCACTCTCTCACTCAGAGCTCTCTCCTCGTCTCACTCAACCAAGGCTCCTCCTCTCACTCTCTCACAACAAACTCTCTCTCACTCCTGCCTCAAACTCTCTCACTCAAACTCTCTCTCACTCTCTCACTCAAACTCCCTCTCACTCTCTCACTCAAACTCTCTCTCATTCTCTCACTCAAACTCTCTCTCACTCTCTCACTCAAACTCTTTCTCACTCTCTCACTCAAACTCTCTCCCACGAACTCTCTCTCATTTGAACTTTCTCTCACTCGAACTCTCTCTCTCCCACGAATTCTCTCTCACTCGAACTCTCTCACGCACAAACTCTCTCTCTCTCTCTCTCACGCACAAACCCTCCCTCTCTCTCACGCCCAAACTATCTTACGCTCGAAGACTCTCTCACGCCTAAACTCTCTCCCTCACGCCCAAACTCTCTCTCTCTTACGCCCCAACTCTCTCTTTCTCTCACGTACAAACCCTCTCTCTCACGCACAAACACTCTCTCTCACGCACAAACCCTCTCTCACACGCACAAATTCTCTCTCTCACGCTTAAACTCTCCCTCTTTCTCCGCCCAAAGCTATCTCTCTCTCATGCAAGCTATCTCTCGCTCAAGCTATCTCTCTCTCGCCCAAGCTATCTCTCTCTCGCCCAAGCTATCTCTCTTACGCCCACATTCTCTCTTTCACCCAAACTCTCTCTCTCCCAAATTCTCTCCCACACTCCCTCCGAAACTCTCTCTCCTAAACTCTCTCCCAAACTCTCTCTCTCCCAAACTCTCTCTCTCCCAAACTCTCTCTCTCCCAAACTCTCTCTCCCAAACTCTCTCTCTCCCAAACTCTCTCTC